>VWZI01013589.1:155261-165608 GCA_013396835.1 Psilopogon haemacephalus | reverse complement strand
GATGAAGAGCAAAGGACTGTGTAGTCCATATAATACCTTAACAGGCAGCTGGTAAAGAGAAAGTGACACCATGACTAAGGCAGAATAAAAAGTCATCACTCTAAACTAGAACTTTAATCTCTTAAATCNATATATATATATATATATCCTCAAGCCATGCTTGGGCTCATGAGAAAGGTGGTACTGATCCCAATAGGTGACAGTATGTAGACCTATAAATCTAACCTTAGGTGTCTATTATTGACAGTTGATTAATAAATTCAAAATAGAAATATGGTTTAAACATCTTCCTAGGTTGTGGTCCAACATCTGCCAGCTCCTGTATTCAGGTTCTATAAAGCTGAATCTGGAGGTAAGCTTTAACTTCTGTGAAGCCAGTCTCCTAATGCTCTCTTGCTCTTCTTGAAATCACTTCATAAATCAGAGCTACTTGATTTCTAGAAAAGATGGTATAGCTGAACAAGGTGTTAAAATCAGATGAGGTACTTCTAAGATAACATGGAAGTCACCATCCCTGCAGAAGTGTCATCTTCCCTGGAGATATTTAAAAGATGGGTAGATGTGGTGCCTAGTAACTCAGTTTAGCACTGGACTTGGCAGTGTTTGGTTGCATTCAATGATCTTAAAGGCCTTCGCCAACCTAAAGAATTACATGATTCTACAACACAAGGCTCAGTGGTTCCTGCTGGTGTTCACATTTGTGACTGCATGAAAGTATGAAAGGAGAGTGCAGGGTCCCAAGAAAGCATCAAAAGAAGAAATAGAAACATGAGAATCAAGTGCTCCAAGTAATTTTTTTTTCCTTTCTCTTGCTCCAAGATTACACTTGATGTGCAACAGTATGTAGTAGCTAGTAAGAGCTATTATAATTCTTTTTTTTTCTTTCTTTTTTTGGAGGCTGGTGGGATATTTTTTGCCTTTAGTTTTACCAAAAGGTCAGAATATCAATATGGACAACAGTGTTGATGCCAAAATGGAAGCCAAGGGGGAAAGAAAGCAGACAAAGCAGAATCCACTAAACAAAGCTGGGAAGAGAGTCTGCAGAGCTTATGGGTACATCACTGGAGACATGAAGGAATTTGGAGCCTGGCTAAAAGGTAAAACTATATCAGCATGATTAATTAGGAGATTCCAAAGAAGAATTACATCAAAGGAATGATAACTAACTTCTTAAATAACTTGATTCTAGCTGGAATACTGCAGAAACTATCTCTAACCTGATTTATTTCTGTTTTGTAGGGGAAACTCTGTTTACTGCAGAGATTCACATACTGCTTAAATCTTAAGGATGACTGAGATGATATTTACCTCGCAATATGCCATATACAAAGCAAATTTAGTCCCATAGAATATAGCCTAGGATGGTTACTCTATGTTCTGCCATTCTTTATAATGCTACCTGTCCTTTCAGCTGAGTGGTTTCTGTCAAGCCTAATGTCACTGTGAAGTTAAATTACACATAGGTAGGTGTGTTTGGCCCCCATAATAAATCAGCAATGGGATACATACACAATTTGCCATCTGAGGCACAGACATCATAAATTAGCTGGTTCATGTGAAACTAGTCCCTGGTACTTTATTATAGAAAACCCTGGCAACTTCAGTGTCTCACTCTTCACCTCAGCTTGTAATGCTTCAGTATGGACCATAACAAATCCCAGACAGGTTTTACAATCTGATTGATTCAGTACTTCAGTCATGTTGTCATGCTGCCAAGTTCCATGCCCAAAACTATTCCTGAGTTTCAAAGACAACTACCCCAAATCAGTATCATCTACATATTTTGGGATTTTTTTTTTCTACTATTTAATTTGATCTCTTCCAGATAAACCTCTCATGATTCAGTTTATTGACTGGGTGTTGCGTGGGATATCCCAGGTGATGTTTGTCAACAATCCCCTCAGTGGACTCATCATGGTTACTGGCTTCCTGGTGCAGAACCCATGGTGGACACTTACAGGCTGTTTAGGAACAGTTGTGTCAACATTAACAGCACTTACTCTGGGTCAGGACAGGTAAATCCATCAGTCTGTCACTTCAGCGCTGATTTATGCACTAAACAAGCAATGTGGATGAAAAGTATGTATCTAGCCTTCACGGGCTATGTATCTGGTCCAGTAAGACTATATAGGTTGCACCTGGTGCAAAGGGACACTGGACATAACTGCAGCAATGGCAGCTATTGATAGGACATGAGACTCAAGCATACGAAGTTGAAAGACAGTGATGGGCGTTAGTAGGTTGTCATCACAGAGGCACAACTGCACAGAAGGGGAGGGGGTGATATGAACAAAGCATCTGCAGGGGAGAAGATTTCAAAAGCTGTTTCCTTCACACAGATCAGCCATTGCAGCAGGACTGTATGGCTATAATGGGGTCTTAGTTGGAATGCTCATGGCTGTCTTCTCTGCTAAGGAAGACTACCACTGGTGGCTTCTACTGCCAGTAGCACTGATGTCCATGACATGGTAAGTCAGATTGCTGCTCTGCTTCTTATTCCAGGTCCTAATGACCACACACTGAAACTAAGCTGCTCTGTTTTAATGGACTATGCAGAGTGCAGTGGACAAGAACCAAAACTACCGTATACATGCTAGTTAATCCGTGTCATTATTTGCACTATTGAATTCAAACATAATGTAAAAGAAGTAAAATACCCACATAATCACAAACACACCCAACAGGCAAAAGGAAAATTGATGGATGATCATGTGCAATTCAATGCCCTAAAAGTCAGCCATATGACTGTGAAGAGCCAATTAACTTTTTTGAAAGAGGAACATCATTTTCTGTATTCCCTACCACCACATGTGTTTTACCTGTGTAAGATGCTATTTTTAAATGTTTAGGAAAATCCACCTCTTTGGGCACAAAAGATGTTCAGTGGTCCCAAGATGTAACGGTTAGTGCCAGCGAAACATAACAACTAATAATACTGTACTTACAAATATACATATATAAAAGAGACCATAATCTGTTTGTTATTCAGACAGCAAAAAATTTTGAAAACTGGTCTTTGGCCCCAAAATGTCTAGTTGGAGATTGTTAAACCTTACACATCCTCTGTCTGCCTGGAGTTCATGTGGTCTTACACTCTCTTTAATAAGCATACCTTTGATGTAAGGCTTTTCTTCTAATGATTCAAATGGAAAATAGAGCTTAAGAAAAATAGAGTTAATTGCCTCGATATGGTTTTTATGGTGGTTTGAATTTTATTGCCAAGCTGACAAGCTCCTAGTGAAACCATGTTGTTCTTCTTTCAGCCCGGTTTTCACCAGCGCTTTAGGCTCAGTCTTCTGTAAATGGGATCTGCCTGTTTTCACCTTGCCTTTCAACATGGCCTTGACCCTCTGTCTGGCTGCATCAGGACCCCATAACCTTTTCTTCCCCACCACTGTCATTCAGTCTGCAACAACACCACCAAACGTCACTTGGACAGATGCTGAAATGCCAATGGTAGGATGTCCTGAAGATAACAACCATCTCGACTTACAAAGAGAACCACTACAGAATCTTGTTGTCTTCCTTTATATTACTATATGATGGCCTGGCCATGCAAAGTTGTATTTATAACATAGCCATTATCCATAACTTAGAGGTTTACTGTAGGAACTGTCATTTTCGATAGCATGGAAATAAGAAGCCTTTTGGTAACTGGTATCTTACATTTACAACTGGGTCTAAATTACAATCTTCAAAGAGCCTCTAGAATCTAATTACCAACTAGTGTGCATATACTCATCAACAGTCCATAAGTTGTGCTAAGACTTACACCTGACTCACAAGATAATTTTAGAGAGAGAGACTGCTTATTTTTGAAATGCTCTTTCTGATGAGAAATGAGAAAGCAGATATTACTATTGAAAGATACTTTCAACCTTGTATGCAGGGGAATGTTGACCTATTTTTTATTAATAGTTAAATGGGACCTTTACTTTTTTTTTCTTTTATTTTTTCTGTGTAGTGTGCTCAAAAACAGAGATAATAGAGTAGTATCTCTCTTCTCTAAGGCTCAGCAGACTACTTTGAGGGGAGTGATTAAGAAAAGGAAGTTAAGTGACACTTAGTAACCCATATGAGTGACATTTCTCAAAGAACCTTTACTCAATCATGGAACAGCAGGCCTTAGAAGGGACCTCTGAATATTGTCTAGTCCAATGCTTGCTGCTAAAGCAGGTTTCCCTGGATCAGGTTGCAGAGGAAGGTGTCTAGGCAGGTTTTGAAAATCTCCAGAGAAAGAGACTCCACAACTTTCTTTGGCAGCCTGTGCCAGTGCACTATCACCCTCAAAGTAAAGTAGCTTAAACTCATGCTCAAATGGAGACCTCTGTGTTGCACTTTTCATCCTTTGCCCCTTGTTGTGTCAGTGGGCACCACTGAAAAAAATCTGGTCCTATCCTCTTGACTCCCATGCTTTAGATATTGTAAGATCTCCTCACAGTCTTCGCTTCTCTAGCCTAAAAACCACCAGGTCTCTCAGCCTTTAGCCATAAAAGAGATGCTTCAATCCCCTAATTGTCTTTGTTCGTTGGACTCTGCCCAGTAGTTATCTGATTCTCTTGATCTGGGGAGCCTGAACTGAACATGATACTCCAGATGTGTTCTCACTAGAGGAAGAGTAGAGGAGAAAGAGAATCTCCCTCAGCCTGCTGGCCACTGACCACACTTTTCTTAATGTACCCCAGGCACCACTTGCCTTCTTGGCCATGAGAGAGCATTGCTGGCTCATGGATAATTTGTCATGTACCAGCACTTCCAGATCCTTCTCCAGAAAACCATTTTCCAGCAGGTCAGCCCCTAACCTGTGCTAGTGCATGGGTTTTTTTCCTTCCCAGGTGCATGACACTACTCTTTCCTTTGTTGAATTCATGAGGCTCACTTCCACCATGGAACTCTGCAGTCTGTCCAGGTTTACCGCAGTACAGAATTTTATGGGGACCATAACATGCTGTTCCATATGGAGAAATGCAACATTTTGAATAAGTGTCTTGAAATCATCTCAAAGTTGTGAGCTAGCTGAACTATGTCCCACCAACACAGCAACTCTTATGTATCCATAGTCCTAGAGAATCCCCAAGGAGTTTCAGGTGTAGAAGAAGAGGGATACAGCCTTACCTAAGTAAAGTGTTCTCATTCTGACCAAGCCATTATTAGCCATTTCATCCTCAGATCTGCCCACTGAGGCAAATGTCTTCTCAAAGTCAGAATCACACAGAATCACAGAAACATTCAGGTTGGAAAAGATTCTCAGGATCACCAAGTCCAACTGATATCCCTACTCTACAAGGTTCACCCTAAACTGTATCCCCAAGCACCACATCCAAACAACTTTTAAATAAATCCAGGGTTGGTGACTCAACCACCTCCCTGGGCAGCTTATTCCAACACCTGAACACTCTTGCTGTGAAAAAATGTTTCCTAATGTCCAGTCTAAATCTACCCAGTTGCAGCTTGAGGCAATTCCCTCTTCTTCTATTACTATTTACCTGTGAGAAGAGACCAGTGCCAACCTCTTCTTTCAGGTAGATGTAGACAGTGATGAGGTCTCCCCTCAGCCTCCTCTTTCTCAATTTAAACTACCCCAGCTCCTTCAGTTGTTCCTTATAACAGGCCCTTCACAAGCTTTGTTGTCCTCTGCAAACCTGCTCTCCACAGCCCTCTTGTATTGTGGTACCCAAAAATGAACACAATACTCAAGGTGTGGCCTCACCAGAGCTGAGCACAAGGGGACAATCACCTCCCTACTCCTGCTGGACAAAGCATTTCTAATACAAGCCAGGATGCCTTTGGCTTTTTTGGCCATCTGAGTGCCCTGCTGGCTCATATTCAGTTGCCTGCTAGTTACAACCTCCAGGTCCCTTTCTGCCAGGCAGCTCTCCAGCCATACTGCCCCAAGCCTGTAGTGTTGCTTGGGCTTGTTGTGACCCAAGCGCAGGACCTGACATTTGGCCTTGTTGAAGCTGATCCCACTAACATTGGCCCATTGATCCAATATACCCAAGTCCCTCTGAAGAGTCTCCCTACCCTCATGAAGATCAACACTGCCACCTAACTTGGTGTCCATGACACACTCTGTATCTTCATCAAGATCGCCAAACCATCATCTACCTGAGCACTTTAATTTCCCAAATTCACTGCTATGGTCCATAGCAGCATGAAAAAATGGCCAAAGTCAGCAGCACATGTAAAGATGATGACTAAAGCCTTCCAAGTCCTTTCACAAAAGGTATTAGATAGCTTTGATATTAGAGCAAAACTCTGGCAGAGGAGCTGATGGCCAGGAAACAGTGTGACTCATTCTCATCAGAGGGAAAACCCTGTGGAAATACCCTGCAGTTCCTGGTAAGTGTCCAAAATGTTCATTTTCAGTCCAGAAAAAGAGTTCATCCAACAAATGCCATACATGAACCTGTCCAAGAAAAATATAGTTGTTGGGTTTTTTTAATTAATTAAATGCTAAGGCTTATAACAAATACTTTTATTTTGTTTTGTTTTAATTCTTGCAGCTGCTGCAGTCCATTCCAGTTGGAGTGGGTCAGATTTATGGCTGTGATAACCCCTGGGCTGGTGGAATTTTCTTGATTGCTTTATTTATCTCTTCTCCGATCATTTGTCTGCATGCAGCAATAGGATCAGCAGTGGGGATGCTGGCAGGTAAGGGTTTGATTTGTGTCACAGGTTGGTATAAAAGCATGAAGAATCAAAAGGACCCGCAATGACTGTTGCATCTGCAATTGCAAATGTTTCTTCTGTTAGAGAATGACTGCTTGGAAAAAAATACATATATGTGGTTGTTTGAGCTAGATTTCTACTTCAGACATTAAAAAATTTAGGAACAGAGAGAAGTGATTGTAAAGTGAAAGAGTACTGGAGTCTAAGTGGAGATGTGAGCATGCATGGGATAGGCCACAAAATGGCAACAATGGATAACTTAATACAATTTCATTGAAGCATCAAAAGCTTTGTCTGGAAGCACAGCTTGTATCTTCACTTCTGCTGCTTCTGCTGCTTCCACTACACCCCCTGCTATCTTCCCCTGCTGATATTTTGGCTGCTGCTTTTGTTGTTTCACCACTCCTCATCCCCATCCTCACATTCTCTAAGGCTACTAGCTTCTGTAATAGTTTATTCTGTCTATACTGTCACATTTAGTTTAAACTGTAAAAAGTATAGTTTCGTTTTTCTGACTTTCCAACTTCTGAGTTGTAGGGAATTTAGTCTCTCTGGGGCAGGCTTATAAGTTATTAGGGGAAGGATCCGCTCTAACCCATCACAATATACTTTTCTATCTGAAGAATTCTTTTTATTAACTTCCCCAATCTTTCACCTTGTAATGGTGGAAATCAGAAATTATTTTTTTATCATTAAATACATAATTTCTGCTGATATTCTGAAGGACTTATGAGAAGCCTAGTAAGTCATGGCTCTCAGTCTTAATGCTCAGGCCTTGGGGATGCATTTAAGGCTCACATGTACACTTGATCAATCATACATCATCTGCTGAAACCACATGGACAAATTCATCTCAGCGGAACCAGGGATTGTGCTAAACTGGCTTCAGTCTTAGATTGTAGCAAGACAACTACTAATAGGAGCTCCACATATGCATGCAGGGTAAAGCCCTTTCAGACATTGGATTCAAGCCATTTCCCAGATGCATTTGTCTCTCAGGCCAAGGAATGACACATCTTTGACTTATTTTCCAGCACTGAGCTTAGCGACACCTTTCAGTAAAATCTACTCCGGTTTATGGGGCTACAACAGCTCCCTCTCATGCATTGCCATCGGAGGCATGTTCTACGCTTTCACCTGGCAGACACATTTGCTGGCAATTGCCTGTGGTATGTACCCTACAGATCTTTACTACTGGCACATTTCCTTTGGAAGTGGGAGAAGATCCACTTTTACTGGAGGTGGGCTGAAGCCAGATGGCCCACCTTTAGACAGGCAGATGGACTTAGACAAGACTGATGAATGATTGAGCAGGGTGTTGGAGCCAGTGCGCTTCTGACAAATTAACACCAGCACTTTTGCTTTTAGCCAAAAAAGTGTGTTCAAAACAAGAGATGCGATCAGTGGATGCTGATTAACCTGAAATTAGATGCTTAGTTTGGGGCATCGTGATTGTTCAGTACTGCTGGATTGTTCTTTTTCATCATAGCTACCAGCTCCTTGTTTGGAGAAGGACATATCTAAATCTTGAGAAAGCTGGAGCTTAAGATCAGTCCACACCTGCAGTTAAACATTACTGTTTCCTCAGTCTACTGAAGTGGATAGCAAAGGCACAAGCTAGGCAACACAGAATGATTGAAGAATAATTTATAAGGCAACCTCATATGAAATTTCAATATCACAGTGAGCTGGAAGCTAAACTATTGCTCATTCTTTGATCATATATAAAAGATTTAGCGTAGTATCTCACTGAGCCACCTTCTAGCCCTAGAGGCACTAGAAGAAGGGGTGCAAGGGTTATTTTCCTATTTAACCCCATCTATCAAGCTACATATTTTCCATATAAGTGCATTTTTCAAAAGTGTCTGTTTCCATAGTCACATCTTTTTATCACTCCATATCTCTTTTCTTAGTTTTGCCCTTTCCATAGACTTAAGGATGGAGGGGACTTAGCAAAGGCAAGGTCTTTAAGAAGAGGCTGTTCAGGCATGGTCATAAACATTGACGGACTTACCCAAGGCAGTGTGAGATGTTTGCCTTTGATGGTCTTCTTCATGAGCAGCTGAACTCACCAGGAACTACCTTTTTTTTTCGCAGCACTTTTCAGTGCCTACCTGGGAGCAGCAGTGACTAACATGTTGTCTGTGGTAAGTAGTGTACTAGCCAAAGATTTGAATACTGTATATTTTCCTAGCTTGTAAGGCAAAGCATTAAGACTCTAAAGACAGCATTGGTCTGTGAGAGGGGACACAGTCTGCTTAGGGGATCGGTTTTGTTCCCACTGAAACAGGTCACATGCAATCATTAGCTCTTTCCATACTCAGAGTTTGCATGAACTTCCAAAGCTAGGCTTTCAACATTTCTGAAATAATTAATTCTATACTTTATACCTGAAACAACTAAGAAAAGATCACCTTAAATTTAATTGCTTTGTCCAAATGCCAAAATGAAGTCAATACAACAGCCCAGGGTAAACCTCAGTGTGCCTAATACCCACTCCTATCTCATCTCTATCCACTCCCAATTCTATCCAAGACCACTGCAGGTGCACAAAGAGAAGGCACCCTTCTCACCAGAGCCAGTAGATATTACAAGTTAATGCAGAGTATCAAACTCTCAAAGAAATCTTGCCTCTCCAGGGAGAGACTCCATGAAAACTGTGTTTAAAAATCCTTGACTAAGTTTGCTACCAGCTACATAGTCAAGGGCTGGGGAATCAAATGAAGGGAAGACACATGGTAAAAAAAATGGTTTGTGTTTTTCTTTACAGTTTGGTATTCCATCAGGAACCTGGTCTTTCTGCCTGTCTGCACTGACCTTTCTGCTAATAACCACAAATCACTCTGCCATCTACAAGCTGCCTCTCTCCAAAGTCACCTACCCAGAAGCCAACCGAGCTTATTATCTGAAGATTAAGAAACGTCAGAGGTCTTGCTGTGAGGTATAAGGGCCCAAGAAGATAACTACTTTGCACATTTTATGTCAAAAGAGCAAAATTTTTTTCCCCAAAACACATGACTTGTGTGCTACAAAGTCAAAAGACCAAAAAACTCACCCTCTTCTGAGTGAAAGAGTTTTCTCACCATAGTTGTTTGTTCTAATCTAATTAAATGACTGTGCTGCAAGGACCTTTCACAAGACCAGTGTGTAAAGATTCAAAAGCACATAGGTTTGAAAATTATTTAGAAGCTGAAATGGAAAATCTGTTTGTGAAATTGAATTCACATCAATCAGAGGTGATGCAGTAAAGAGGACAGTCTGTCTCCTCACCTAATGCAACCGGTAATGAAAGACTAAAACTAGGTTACAACAGCAGTAGGATACATCTTTGAGACTTCATAGTAGAAGAGAAGTGGAATAAAGACTAGTCTTTGCAAAGCAGAAAGTAATTGGTGAAGGATTCTATCTGGAGGATCTTCCAAGCCTGAGAGATGTGCATTAGAAATCATCATACACAAGATGGACACTGATCAGTTGAAGCCAGTGTTGCTAGCACTTGCAAGACTTGTGGTTAAAATCACAATAATATCAGGGAACAGATTTTGGATGCCTTAGTATGCACTAGGGTCTAATATTTTGTTTTTAAAAATGGTTCAGACCTACTCGGTGGCAGAGAAAAGCCTGTAAATCCAAGGCCAAGAAAGCAAATACCCTTTTCTAGGAAAAAAAAAAAAA
>VWZI01013589.1:83779-155206 GCA_013396835.1 Psilopogon haemacephalus | reverse complement strand
ATTTTATGTTAATCTCATTTTTCTTAATATTTGAACTTGATCATTGTTTAGAACATGAAGGAACAGCAGCAAAGCCATTGCTATCTCCTTACTATACAATTAAAAGGCTCTATTCGGTCTGTGCATAAGCAGAACTAGTCTGATGTTCTTAACCTCTCTTTCTACACTGTCTTCAGTGCACAAACACCAATGAAATGATGCACTGTCCTAGCCTGTGCTGAAATTGCTACCCTGTCATTTTTCTCCACCTCATGATGGGAACAGGACAGTTGGGTCTGACAGACAAAGCAGAGTTCTGCTGATGTCCAGACTTGCTTCACCTGTGCACAGATTCCCAGGATCTGCAGTAAGGAATGCAGGAACTTGACCTTGCACCCCACTGTGCTGGTCACCTCAGCAGGTGTTAATTCAGCCACTTTTCTGTCCCGTTCATCAAGACACTTCACCTTGCGGTGAAGCTGAAATCTTCACCAGAAATACTTCATGTGCTCAGGTCTTTCTGTTGCCATTAGCCTATGTGCAGCAATGTCATATATGGGCTTATAAAATTCTTTGGTTTGGACAGAACTTTTAAAGATCATCTAGTCCAAACCACCTGCATTGAGCAGGATGGATATCTTCTACTAGAGCAGTTTGTTGCTCCAGGGGAAGTGGATAAAAACGTGTTCCTCTTGTAGCAGAGGAAATGAAAAATATCCTGTGAATAGTGATGCTGATAATTTTTGAGACTGGGGGGGAAGAAAAAAAAAAAGCAAAAAAACCCACAACAAACTTGTCTTTTTATGATCACTAAAAAGATCGGAGTGAAAAATACTTGGGATTTGCTGCAGGCAGTATTTTCTGGTGAACTCTTAGATTTTTTAATGTGTGGCAGTATTTCTAGATGAGACACACTCTAAAGATCACTTGCACAGTGTACCATTTCCTGTGTTTTACTTGGTAAATATCTGCATAATTTTATGCGGAGCTGATTTTTGAAACAAATATTCATACTTTATTGAGTTTGGTGTAGGCTTTCCTCTATTTATCATCACTAAGCTACTCCAAAGACATGCTATCACTTGAATAAGCCGTCTAGGATGTGCTGGGAAATAAAATTTTGAAATGAGTGTATGGGGAATATTTGAGAAGCTTCTAGCTCCTGCTCTTTGTACTTATGGCATTTTCCTGCACCAATAACTCATTAGATATGCAAGTGCAAAGTCTGCTTCTTTAAAGGAGGCACCATCAGACGAAGGGATACCATTGTGCAGATCTGTAGGCAGAACAGGAAACTTTCTAGTGATGTGTTGAGGACCCATTCCTAGGGTAGGTGCTGGACAGGCCCCATTAGATGAGGTCATGTTCTGTCCAGAGGATGCATTTCTGAATTTGTCAAACACTCTTTTGATGTCTGAACTGACACCTCCCCAACCAGGAGCATGTGTGCTGCAGAGAGGCAAACCTACAAAGGCTAGCTTTTCCTCCTGTGTAAATATCTACACTTGGGTAAGAGCACACACTTTATAACCAACATAAATCAGCGGATTTCCTCTAACTGGTGCTAGTTCAGCTTGCTGTTGCTGAGCAACAGGGATATTTTAGCACTACTGGAAGGAACCGTATGCACAGAATAGAAAAACAACAAAAGATGAATGCCATGTCTCAGACATCAGAAAATCTTTCCACATCATTCACAATTAATTCTTAATTTTTTATTATTCACAGGATTCATTCTTCCCATCACCCCATGCAAAATAACATTATTTGGCAATTTGACATGTATATCAGTCAGAATAAGCACATCATGCTTTTTCTCATTCCCATTCATAATGTAGCACTGGCTTACAGAACAAAATCGTCTAATTATTGAAATGGCTCTTTTTTTTTGTTCATTTGTTTGTTTTCCACTTTACATCAAATAAATTATTTTCAAGTCACTTTTATTTTTCCCAAGCACTCTTTTTTCATTCTTGTTTCTGACACAATGTTTGCTTCTATGCAGTGAAGATGCTACACTCTTGATATGCAGAACTGTGAGGAAGAAGCATCCAGCCCAGGTTATCTGAAGGCCAGACCCTTACAGAAACTGGACCAAAAGCAAGTGATAAGAGTGCAGCACACTAGCATTTTAGGTGCTCAAATCTGAGGACATGCAGCAATACAATCTCCTTTATCTGAACTTCCAGGACTGTTCGTTCTGTCTGGTTTGACCGTGTTGTACATAAAATACAAGCAGTATAAAGAACACTCTTGTTGATACTTATCTGATCTTTTTAATCTTGACATTTAGTTTAAAGAGTAGGATTGGCACAGAATTTGGCCATAGCTGGGAATAATTTACCCACTAAGAAAGACACTAGAGTAAACAGCATTTTGCATTCAGAAGAAGTATTTCTTTCCCCCTCCCTCAGAGCCTAAGAATTGCAAAGAATGCTGACAAGTGAATTTTTATACACAGTTGAACACCTGTTTGATGCTTTCTCTTTGTCTTTTGTCTTGCCATGGAAACTTGCCTTCAGGTGGCAAAGCCTTTTTTGTTACCAGTGGTTCAACTGACTCGAGATCTTGAATGAGGTGGGGAAACATTAGAAACTCTGAAAGCAAATATACCCCAATGACTTAAGACCTTCACTCTGCTTATTCTCAAAGGCACAGACTGACCAAGTTAATTAGTTTCCTTAATTTTTCATACATCTGGGACAGAAGAGTTGGGCTTAGGTCACCAAAGGTTATGTGAATCCTGATAATAAAAAGGATCAGGTACTGACACACAGACACCCACCCTGCTCAACATACAAACCTCAGCACAGTCCCGGCATTTGTCATCCCCTAGCCCCCAGACATAGCTCAACAGGCACTATAATCTTCTCCTGGCTCCAGCACATCCTTCAGCTACCCACCTGTAAATAAGCAGATTACATCAAGCTTGGCAGGAGCGTAGGAAGGCTCTACAAGAGGACCTGGATAGGCTGGATCAATGTGCTGAGGCCAGTCATCTGGGCTTAACAAAACGAAGTGCAGGGCCCTGCAGCTGGGTCACAACAACCCCATTCAATGCTACAGGCTTGGGGCAGAGAGGCTGGAAAGCCATATAGCAGAAAAAGGCATGGGGATGCTAGTGAGTATGCACCAGTACTGTGCCCAAGTGGCCAAGGTGATCAACAGCATCCTGGCCTGCATCAGGAATAACACAGCCAGCAAGAACTGTCCAAACATCAAATAAAAGTGTTCAGTTTTGAGTCCTAACTGTAAAAAGGACATTGGGGTCCTGAATTACAGAATTAAACAGGTTGGAAAAGACCTCTAAGATCATCGAGTCCAACCTATCACCTAAGTAAACTATGGCACTAACTGCTTCATTCAGCCTCCTTTTAAACACCTTCAGAGACTGTGACTCCACTACCTCCCCAGACAGCCCATTCCAATGCCAATCACTCTTTCCATGTAGAACTTCTTCCTAACATCCACCCTAAACCTGCCCTGGCACAGTTTGAGGCTGTGTCCTCTTGTTCTGTCACTGGTTTCCTGGGAGAAAAGACCAACTCCTGCCTGGCTACAACCTGCTTTCAGGTAGTTGTAGAGAGCAATCAGGTCTCTGCTGAGCCTCCTCTTCTCCAGACAAAACAACCTCAGGTCCTTCAGCCACTCCTCACAGGGCTGTGCTCCAGACCCCTCACCAGCCTTGTTGTCCTTCTCTGGACACGTTCATGCACCTCAACATCTTTCTTAAATTGAGGGTCCCAAAACTGGACACAGTAACCCAGTCCCAGAGCATGTCCACAGAAGGGCAATAAAAATGGTAAGGAATCTAGGGCACAAGCCCTATGAGAAGGACCTGGGAGAACCCAGGTTATTTAGTCTGGAGAAAAGGAAGCTGAGGGAAGACCTTATCACTCTCTACAACTACTTGAGGTTGTAACAAGGTAAGTGTTGGTCTCTTTTCATCTTAACAAGCAGTAGGACAAAAGGAAACTGCTTCAAGTTTCACTATGGGAGGTTTAAATTGAATATTAGAAGAAATTCTTCACTGAAAGGTTTTTCAAATGCTGTAATAGGGTCCCCATGGAGTTGGGTGAATTGCCATCCCTGGGAGTGTTTAAGAGATGCGTAGATGTGATGCTAAGGAATGTGGTTTAATAGTGGACTTGGTTGTACGGGGTTAATGGTTGTATTTGATGGTCATAAAGCTCTTTTCCAACCTAAATGATTCTGCTTGAGGGGCAAACAAATGACAGAGGAGTTCATGTTACTTCATATGCTGTGGCAAGAGCCTCAGGGATTAGGACAACGAGATCCAGTCTGAGTCTGAATGAAATCCTGCCCACAATGCCAGTATTTCAAACTGCCCCAGGGAGTGATGCTGCCTGAAGTGCTCGGAAATGTGCAACAAAATCAATCCTTCAATCAAACAGAAGTATCTGTGTCGGAAAATACAGCTCAGTAATTACTTTGGAGAAATTGCTTCCACTTTTAGGCCCAGTGAGGTCAATGAGATTTTTTTTTTTTTAAGAGTAAAACCAAAGCACATATGCACATAATTACAAAATTAGAAGTTCAAATGTAAAAGCTTTCTAGGAAAACTTGTATTCTGCCCTCTTTATCCTCTTGTGGCAATATACAGATTAGAAAATAGATACAAACCTCAGTTTTGGAAAACTGACAAATACATATTTCCTCACTTTAAATTAAAAATTCATGGATCAATAACAAGTTTATTCAAATAAAGCTAAAATCAGTGGGAGATTAAGGATAAGATTTGATAATTAGTGTAATTTAAAAGAAATAATATTAGAAAAAGGTTGTCCCTGGTGTAGTGCACTGGTAAGGAAAAGAAGGAAGTTTCTCAAGTGAGATTTTCCAGCAAACTGTCCTGGTGCCTGAGCCATAAAGCAGCTATAAAGCACACCACAATATATTGTTTGGGGATGGAAGGATGTGGTGCTTTATAAGAAATTCAGTCTGGAGTACATTACTGCAAAAAGGATTTGCAACAGGTAAAGGCACTACTCATAGCACTGCCCTGAACAGGCTGTGCTCTCATACCACAGAGACATACCAAAGTGTAGGATAACATAGTGATATAGATTTTAAGTTTCTAGAAAATCTTGACATGATTTCCTAACAACAGATTTTTTTTTTTAACTACTATTTTGAAACACATTAAATGAAGAGAATTAAGACTTCCGTCTCTGTAAGAGAATTTTCTTTCGTATTAAAGAAATAATCTCATGCTACCTTCCCTTTCCATATTGGCTCCTTGTAAGATATGGAAAGAGTAGACTGTTTAAAGAGATAACAAAACTTTAAAACAGCTTCTAAGAAACAGAGAGAGAAATTAGTGAATTAAAAGCTGGACATAAGCCATCAATGTCTATTCATAGCCCTCAAGGCCAGTCATAGTCTGGGCTGCACCCAAAGCAGTGGGGCCAGCAGGTTGAGGGAGGTCATTGTCCCCCACTACTGTGTTCTCTTGAGACTCCCACCTCAGTGCTTTGTTCATCTCTAGTGTCCTCAGTATAAGACATGAATCTGTTAGAGCAGGTCCAGAGTAGAGCCACAAAAGTGATCAGGGTGATGGAACATTTCTCTGAGAAGTCAAGTGTTCATGTTGTTAAGCCTGGAGAAGAGAAAGATCCAAGAACACCTTATAGCGGCTCTTCAGTACTTAAAGAGAGGTTATAAGACAGATCATGAGGTAATGGTTGTAAACTAAAAGAGGAAAGATTCAGACTAGATATAAGGAAGACACTTTTTTACACTGAGGGTGGCGAAACACTGGAACAGATTGCCCAGAGAAATGGTATGTACTTCATCCCTGGAAACATTCCAGATCACATTGCACAAGGCTTGAATAATCTGATGCAGTTGAAAATGTCCATGCTCCCTGCAGAGTGATTTAACTAAACAAACCACTAAAAGCCCATTCCAACCCAAGCCATTCCACAATATTGTGATTCTAAAGTACAAACTGATATGTGCATAAGTGAATTCCTTGGTCCCTTCCTGCACTGCCACTGCAAGCTGTGCTGGAATTCACTGTCATGCACCTGGTGGGACATTCTACTCTGATAGCAGCCCACACGCTGCATGTGTGTTGCAGAGGCTGCAATCTGTGAAAAGCCCAAGTGTCAGTCAAGTGGGCAGGGCAAAACAATTACAAAACAAGGAAAAGCACATACATCTCTAGATATCAGGAAAAATCGTTCAGAGCACAAGCCACAAATGCCCTTATCACTAAGGATTTGTGGATAAAACTCTAGGGTTTATACTGAAACAAACAAATTAACAAACAAAACTCCAAAAAAAAACCAAAAAACCACAAAAAAAACCATGGGAACATGACCACCTTAGAAAAGAAACATGGGAACATGACCACCTTAGAAAAGAGTCCAGCATATATGTGCCTGGCTACACAGAATCACAGAGTTTCTTAGATTGGGAAAGACCTTCCAGATCATTGAGTCCAATCATTGGTTTCACACTGACAAGTCCTTGACTAAACTAAATGCCTCAGCACAACATCTAATCAGTATGAACTGCTACGGTCACATGCTGGGCAAACCCTCTGTGTTTTCCTTTCTCATCTTAGATGTGGCTTTTGGAGAAATGGTCTGGTGGTGGACTTGGCTGTGTTGGGTTAACAGTTGGACTTGATGACCTTACACGTCTTTATCATCAAACACTGATTCAATGCTTGGCGGTAAAGATACAACCTGTTTGACTTCAGAGACTCCTGTTGAAATGTCAGACTTTGAGGTCCCATAGCTCCAAGGACTTTACACAATTTATGAAGAGAAAGAGATCCAAGGTAGAGTATGAAATAGTTCAGAAACTTCATGATGAAACAGCTCTTTCTGAAATCACTAGCTAAGAAGGAGCAGCTTGTCTTTCTCTGATGAACACAGAAGGAGCAGAGGGCAACTTCAACACTCATTTTTGTGACAACTAATTTAGATCAAACCTGGGCAGCTGAAACTGCCCCCAAATCACAACATGACTCTGAATTAGCTAACAAGCCATTTTTTCCTAACTTCAGGATCAGGTCCTCAAAATCTCCACCTAACTATTCTTTACCTATAATGTATCAAGAGGACCCCAGGTAAAGAAGACTAAATATAGGTGTCTACATGTTGGCATCTACATACGTATTAAGTGACAAAGTCCTGCTCTAGTCAACACAGTCCGTGGAGTCCAGACATCAATTCAGCTAGCAGGTCAGTTTTAGGGTGTGCCAAATTCATATCTAGACTCCATGGACAGTATTGACTGGAACTGTAGTGATCCTAGCAATAGTGCGGATGACTACTTATACATATATTCTAACACATAAGTTTAACATCTTGGGAGATTACCCCACCCATGCACAGGTCCTTTCTGCATACCAAGCCACACATGCCTGTCCAAAAACCTTCCTGATTAATCTAATCCATCAGGAAACATGAACATCTCAGCATGCTCAAAGATCCACAAACACAAGAGGAGGTGTTCCTTTACTCTGTTCTGAATTTGTATGCAGTACCATACTACATAAACATTTACTACTCTTATCCGTCTTTCTGTACACTCTAATTATCTCACATTCTGTATCCACCTGCACAGAGACTGAAGACTCTACCGTATTGTGTCATGAAGACTGGAAAGCTACTGAGAAAACATGAAAGAGCTTCGTACCTAATTCTAGATGGACAAAGGTCCTGAGGAAGTTATGCTGTGTATTCCCCAATGTCTCTCTGCTAGGTAGTCCAAGAAGCTCTGTTTCCACCACAATGCTGTCTTGATTCCCTGATCTTGTCAGTGAAGCATGGACAAAGCACTTGAAGGCTAAAATGTGGACTAGTAAGGATCTCCACATTTCTGCCCTTCTGAGAGCTGAGCCTTCATATCATAAACAGTACCAGAAACTAGGGGTTTAGAGTCTATGGAGGAAAGCAGATTCCATCTAGTTTCATTTCACACTGTGATTCTGAACACTGTTTTCTCAAACAGGGAGAGACAGGGTGAGGTGGAAAGCCATATTGCTTTAGAGAAAGTAAGAACACCATTCCAAACCAGAAAATGCTTATTCCCTAAATAAAACTAGAAGGGGTCTTTAGTCCCCTTCAAAAAGCAGAACAGAATTATACTTTTTAGACAAAATATTACATTTTCTTTAACTTTTTGTAAGAGGAAAAAATGTATCATTGCTTTGTTTTTGTTAAGATGCTAAAATACAAAGAGGACTCTCAACAAGCACTTAAAGGGTATCTACGCAAGGACCCTTCATTGCTAGTCTAGAGAACTGTTGTCTCCTCATCTGTCAGCCCAAGTGAACTGATCATTCATCTTGTTAGCCATCCTGATACTGAACACCTTTTATGTGGGTGAAAAAGGTAGATCAAGTTTTCCTTGTGGTGACAGGCCACATAAATAGTAGCTTGTGTTATATCTGTCTTCCCTGACCTGAATTTTCTCAGATCTGCAGGACAAGAAAAATCAGAAAACTTCGTGTTTCTGGAATTGATATATACACTTCATTACACATTCCCAACTCCATTCCATTTCCCTTTTCCTCTTTGTTGTTTTTCTCCAACTCATATGACAGAGAACACAAGCGAGTGGCAGCATCTGACAGCAAATGCAGGATCCTCAGCCATCTCCTACTGCATGAAATGTCCTGGCTTTACTCTCTGCCAGATGGAGGTGCAATCCTTCCCTGTATACACTTCCTGCATAAAAAGCAGTCATTTTCACCTAAATAGAAGATTGAGAATGATAACCTTCTTGACACATTTTTGTGACTCACTTCAGCACAACCCAACAGATCAGTTATCTTCAATTTACAGTTATCTAAACTGCACAGATGACTCAACTTTACCTACCCAGGAGCATCTTCAAAATACAAGAAACTCTTCCTCCCAGGTGAAAGAAATCCCACTTAACAGCAAGTGTTGTGTGGTGGTAGCTTAATAACAAGACATAGCTCTGCGTGCAGCCCCTGTGCATGCTGGACAGTGAGCTGCTAGCAAGCTTGCCACATATAACAAATCCCAGTTTTATCCAGGAAATAAGGAGTACATAACCTAGAAGAATATATATAACCAATAACCTAGAATAACTACAAGTGAAAAGAAAGCTTCCAAATTTTCTTAGCAGATATTGAAATTCTGCCTTTCTCCCCCAGAAACTCCTTCCATCTTTGAACCTTTGTTTTGTTTTCCCCTGACCAATTCTTGTTTCGCTTGCAATGTGCTGCTGGTGATGGACACGGCCACCAAGCCCTCTGGGGAAGTGTCGCTTCTCCCACACCACCAAACACTGCAGAATCACCAACCCTATCCCTAGCCACAACATTCTCCAGTTGCTACAAAAGTTTGTTTAGGGCTCCCTGCATCCACATTCCTGCCACAGCAGTGTCCAAATGTAGGAGTCCAGGAGCAGGGCCTTCCTGGAGGTCGCTCAATTTCCTATTGCCCTCAGCAGTTTGCTGGAAAGAACATACCATTCATTTCTCTCCTCAAATACCTAAAGGGACAGGATTTAATCTCTGCGGGGTGAAGAATGACGAAAGCCATGTGACCTGGAAAGAAAGTTCACAGCATCAAGAGAGTAACTTCACCCAAGAGCAGTACTCCCAGAGGGCTAGGAGAGCAATAAGACTATTACAGAGGCATTTAGCAAAGGTCTTGTGCAGGCAAATCACGTGCCATTTGATCACTTTTCATCCACATGATCACCTTTCCTTCACACAGTACAGAAGAAGCTGTTTGATTACACTATTTTAACTAGAAAAAACTGAAAAGTGGATTCAGGAGAGGATCCACACACCAGTGCTACAGACAGATCACCCCAACCAAAAAAAAAATCATGGAGCGTTTTTATGAAGGAGCACGAGACTGACTTTAACAAAAACATGAGTGGTATTGCTTTGGGATAAATTAATCATTTATAATTTTTCGTTTTACTAATTCAAAGCTGAAATCTGACAGAAAGAAGAGAGGGAGGAATTAGATTAGTTTCAAAAGGGCAAATGCCTGCTAATGTTACAGATGATAGATGTTGTGAACTGAAAATCATGCTGGGGGCTGATAGCAGAATAGCAGGAAGGGAGCAGAAGGGGAGATTTATCCTTACCCCTGAGATGTTTGTAGATGTGCTTAAAAGAAGCAGAGGGGTGTCATGGGAAAGAGTTACATCAAACGTGCTTGAGGTTCAATTAGAATGAGACATCCAGTCTTTCTCCACTGAATACCAAAGTTCTTTTCTCTAGTACAAAAATATTCACTGTTTTATATCTTACCTACCATGAAAGTTATGAAAGAAAATCTTTTCCCTGACTGGAAGCTGAATCATCTATTATCATTCTGCAAACAAGCAGGAATACACAAGACTCACCAAGGCCGTCCAAACCAGTGTCACCCTTCAAGCTAAAGCACAGGGCAGGATAAAGATCTTTGAAGCCTACAACAGCCGAGTAGGAATATCTGCAAGAAAGTGGTTCCGGAAAAGCACATTGTCCTTACAATTCTTCTCCCAGAGGAGGCCACTCACCTGCATGTTGCAGATTTACGTAATAAAGCAAAGAGGCCTTTTGCGAGGTGATCAATAGCCATGCCAGCAAGTTTTGCACATTCATTTGTTCAATTGTCCTTTCAAAGAATGAAGGCTATTTGTCAGATTTGCAGAAACTCGTGCTTTTGGAGGAAGCTGTGAGCAAGCCACAAAAGAAATACACCCAAGCACCTATGACTTCAGACACGTGGAGTTGTTAATGTGCTCCTCAAATACACAGAGCCAGATTTCTCCTGATAATGGGAGAGGTAACCACATACCAGTGCTGGAGAAGGCAGTTGCTTTAAGACATGTCACAAAGCCATCCAGGAATTAAGTTCTTCTGGGAACTCGTCCAACAGCATTCAAAGGATAACTGAGAATCATTTATAGACTCAAAGATAAAGGACCAGAGCCCTAATTATTCAAAATAATCAAGGCTGACAGGCAAATGAGTGATGGGACCTCAGAGAAAGTACATCTGTTCTTCTTACCCTTGCTAAATCATGGGCTAATCTTTGTACTGCATGATTATTTGTAACACAATAACGCCTTTTGCCTACAAGAACTTGGCTTTGTTTCATCAACACGGGCCAGACAAAAATCCTGACTGTATGACCCTAGAACAGATTGCCCAGTGAGGTGGTAAAAGGCCCATCCCTGGAAGCATTCCAGGTCAGATTGGACAGGACTCTCAAGCAAGCTGATCTAGTTGAAGGTGTTCTACAATTCTATAACAAAGCCTCCTGCAGCCTGCTTCTTGAAAACCTGCCAGTGGATGCCCTTAGTCGTTCAGCTTCCTAACAGAAAAAGAAACCTTCTTTCTTCTCTTACTGCTAGAAAACTACCACATGGGCAATCTAGAGTCACATATTTTTTACTCTCTAGATGCTTAGCAACATAAGGCAACAGTAATTTTCCAGTACACCAAGATAAGATAAGCTCATGACCAACCCAAGGGATTGTGGAATCCCCAGGAAGAGGTTGCCTTCAGGGACTATAAAGTCTGTCTTGTTAGCTTAGCTAAGATCTCTGAGGACATCACATTACAAGCAGAGGTTTGTGAGAGACCTGCCAGTGTTGTGTGCCAAGAAGAACCATTAGCTGCTTGCTCCATTCATCCACTCCTAACCAGCACATTCCCCTCCCCACCTGCTTTAGCCAAGTCCCAGCTTTTCACTACCAGTATTTTATTTACCCTGCAGCATGACCCAATTTTGTATTGCCAATGCTCTCACTCTATTCTATTGTGCTTTAAGGCAATCTCTTCACAAATAGGACCACAGCCAAAGGTCACCATTCATTAAGGTTAAAGATTTGGAGAGAAGAGTACTGACTATATGCAAATGTCCACTTCACAGAAGGACCATCCTCTCTCCATGTCCCAGTTTCTGTTGTTCTCTGACAGCATTATCTTTGCCCAACCCCAAGTTGCATCTCTTCTTTACCACACTTTCCCACTTCCCTAGCTTCTCTCACTTTGACACCTGTGTCAGGCAGCTTCTCTTCCTCTTGTGCAGACTCACTTCCCAGTCCTGCATGAACAAGAATGCTGGATTTTCAGCAAGGTGCTGTCAGTAAGTCAACAGCCACTTGCACACATGATTATGACCAGAGTGCATTAAGTGATATAAATTAATCTATTGTTTGCTTCAACCTTCCATGTGGTGAGAACTGGTAAGAACAATGCACTCTCCATAACACTTTTGCACATTATCAGCCTCTGATCTTAATCCCAGGAGTCAATGACATAATTCATCACTGTTAATGAGTGTGAGCTCCCCTGGTCAGGGGCCTTATCTCACTTGCTATCTAAAGGGTCATATGAGACTATGGCAATAATGCAACTAAGTAAAGGTTACACTGGCCTGAAAGTATTAGCACAGGCTCTTTTGGATCTTTTCTATGTCACCAGAGACCAAAGAAAGCACAAGTAAATGCTTTTTTATGTTACAACTCACATGGCTTCTTGGCACTTCCATCACTGGGACCTTCTGACCCATGAGGTTCCAATACCAACAACACAAAAAGAGAAACTGTCAGTCTTGGACATCTACCAACACAGACATGCCAAAGTGTTCTCATTTGAAGGCAGGGTTGAGTATACTGAAGAAGGGATGAAACCTATCTGCTGTCTATTGCTGCTAAACATTCCATTTACTACCAGAAATGGTTACTGAGGTGATCACAAGTAAACACGTAGGCAGTAGTACTTTATCAAAATGTCTTATGTAGACCTCTCACCTGCACTGATCAAAAAATCACACCTGTTGTGCAAGCTGAACACTAGAAAAAGCCCAGGTAACATAAAACAGAAACACAGTCTCATCTTCAATCTGCCTTCTGGGGAACCTCTGCCACAAAGTATGAAAACTATTCCTTCTCCTGTTTCTTGCAGTTGCAGCTCACTCTGTCAGGGCTAGAAAAGTTGCTGCCTTGATTTCTTCTAATTCCTCTTCCAGCTAGAAAGGAGCCAATCTTGCACTGACAGGCTTTACCAAGAATTCTTTCCATAATATCTACAGTGCCTACCCTTCACACTGGCCATGAGCTACCTACAAAAACTATTTGCAGTGGTCCCTTTAAAAGCAAAGGTGACTGTAATATCTTTAAAATACATTTGCCTCTGCCTATGACTCGCATGCAGATTTAACAATCCTTGAACAGTAAAATCAAGGCCAAGAACATTGCCTCTGGACACAATTAATTGGAAAGAGTGATCACTTGGCCTCACTTCGTTTATTACTTTAACAACTTGGCTACATGTCTGCACCTCACCTTTCCTCCCATGCTTGCCTAGTGTGCCTGGGAAGGGGCTGCAGGTCCTCTGCCTTCCCTCCTTCCTGTCACATATGGTAACTCGGTCATATCTAAGTCATATCATAGAATGGTTTAGGTTGGAAGAGACCTCAAAGATCATCCAGTTCCAACCCCCCGCCATAGGCAGGGACACCTCCACTAGAATAGGTCACCCAATGCCTCATCCAGCCTGGCCTTGAACACCTCCAGGGGCAGAGCAGACACAACCTCCCTGAGTAACCTGTTCCAGTATCTCAGCAGCCTCACTGTAAAGAACTTCTTCCTAACATCCCATTTAAATCTCCCCTCTGCCAGTTTAAACCCATTACCCCTCATCCTGTCATTATAAGACCTTGTGAATAGTCCCTCCCCAGCCCTCCTGTAGGCCTCCTTCAGATACTGGAAGGCTACTATAAGGTCTCCTTGAAGCCTGATCTTCTCCAGGCTGAAAAGCCCCAACTCTCTCAGCCTGTCTTCATAGCAGAGGTGCTCCAGCCCTCTGAGCATCCTCGTGGCCCTCCTCTGGACTGTCTCCAACAGTATCCAAGTTTTGGAATGTGGTTCAGGAGCAAGTGGATGGAAAGAAGCTGTGGTAAATTGGAAGTTATATACTAGGTCAGATTAGATGGTGCAGTGGTCTTCTCTGGCCATTTAACCCATCTGTGAAAGCTATTACTTTCAATTGCATGTTGGGCCATATTTAAGAGTAAGCATGATGGTGAGACACCTATGCAAGATGCAAAAACTTGTGGTTGACAGAGGTGTGTGAACTAAGGAGCACTTCTGAGCTGTGCAGCAGCAGATAATGCCAAGAGAAATTCAGATTGAATTTGCCAGTGAGCAAGGAGAAATGTCTGGACAGTCCAGTCTTTAATGCATGCATTTCAGATGCATGATACCATGGGTAGCAAGGTTTAAAAAAAAAAAAAAAACCAAAACCAAACAACTATGACAAGAAAAGTAAAACAAAACAGAAAAATCCACCAACATTAGGGTTACATTTCACATGTGGATCAGTTAAACACTATAAACTATCAGGCACTATTACCTTACTGCTTTCTACAATGACCCAAAAGGGTTAAGAGATCTCTACCTCTGAAGGTATTCAAAGGTATTCACTTGGGAGTGCTCCTATGAGATCCTGTTCTAGCAGATAGGTTGAACTAGACACTCTTCAGAGGTCCCTTCCAACCTCTACCATGCTGGGTTTCTATGGCTGCTGGGCTGGGTTACTGTACAGAGGTAGGCACTGGTCTCTTCTCACAAGTAACTTATGGTAGAATGAGATGGAACTGCCTCAAGCTGTGCCAGAGGAGGTTTAGAGTGGACATTTGGAAAAGTTCCTTGATGGAAAGGGCTGACAGGCTGCTCAGAGAGGTGGTTGAGTTGCCATCCCTGGATGTGTTTAAAAGCCATACAAACCTGGTGCTTGGGGCATGGTGTAGCAACAGACTCAGAGGAGTGGGTGAAACGGCTAGGCCTGATGATCTCAGAGGTCCTTTCCAGTCTGGGTGATTCTATGATTCAGAAGTACAAAGCACAAAAGAACAGTTTATCTTCTCTTTCTTAGAGAATTTACCACAATAATAAACTTCACCCTAGAGAGGCTGGGTACATGATCTCAGACAAGGCAGGGTGTGAGTGAAAACAGGAGGTAGAGAGGTATTCTCCAGAGGCACATGCGAGGGAGGTGCATTTCTCTTAATTGCCATAGATCTGCTTTTGAATCTGCTTTGAGCCAGCAAGACACAGTTTTGAGTAACATGAGACAGCACAGAGGTGGTGGTGATCAGTGCTCAGACCATGCAATGGCCTCATTGCTTCACTGGACAAGACAGCTGTGTCAAGGGAAGATTCAAGACCTGCTTCAGGTGTGGTCTCCTTCCCAAGATGCCATGTATGGCAGTACCACTCTCATCTCTGAGAATAGCTGTGAAATCTATGGCTAAAAGAACATAAATCAATTAAACTAGCAGCTGCAGTCATTCAGCAGGGAAAGACAGAACACACAGACTCTCAGTAGGCAGGAACTTGGTTTCTGGTAGCATTTCAAAAATCTTTAATCAGATACATCAATCAGATTAGGCTAGAAGAGAAATTTAGTTCCTGTTTTGCCAGCTGGCTCACCTCCTTGCCCAAACAAATCCCGGTGTCACACCAGGCCGTCAGTGCTTATTCAGATTACAAGTTCAGAGATGAGACAGCCCCACTCTGCAAGACTATAGTGGACAGTTGTTTTATCCTGAGCTCCAGCACTGCCTGGAGAAGTTCGGCACCAGCATTATTACAGCCTCAGGCTCATTCTCTCGGTGGCCTTGACCTTTCATCTGGGCAAAGCTGAGCACAGCATGTCACTGCTTATCTGAAGGTGTTACAAATACAGTCCTTCATGGTCATAGTAGAGGCTTTGAACTGGCCACAGTAGAAAACAGAAATGCACAGGTCTGGTAGATCAGACCTCTTCTTCATCTCAATTAATGGATGTGTCTGCAGAAGTTAACAAAACAAGAAGTTACTAGAAAGGCACTTCCTGTTTCTTCTCCCATTCATGATGCTTTGCTCATAATAAGATGCAAGATATGTTTTTTTCATATAATAATTTCCCACTAGGAGAAAATTAATCAAATATGTATTCAGCTTCCATTACCTGATGTTCACCACAGCCAACAAGAACTCATGAGCACACCTGCTGCTCCTCCACCAGTTCCATCTTTGCAGAACTGGCAATGGAACAACTCAGGCTCTTCCAGTGAAAATGCGGCAGGAGCAGAGCTCTCCAGGGCAGGAGCATTGGTAAAGGCTTGGGCAAATCACCACAGACAAGCAATTAAACATGTAGAATCCTAAAATAGTTTAGGTTGGAAGTGATCTCAAAGCTCATGCTGTTCCAACCCCCTGCCATAGGCAGGGACACCTCCCACTAGAATAGGTCACTCAAGGCCTCATCCAACCTGGCCTTGAACACCTCCAGGGAGGGAGCAGCCACAACCTCCCTGGGCAACCTGTGTCAGTGTCTCACCACCCTCACTGCAAACAACTGCTTCCTAACATCCAGTTTCAATCTCCCCTCTGTCATCATTACTCCCATCATTACAAGACTTTGTCAATTATCTCTCTCTATGCCTCCTGGAGCCCCCTTCAGATACCGGAAGCCAAGGTCTCCTGGAAGCCTTCTCTTCTCAAGGCTGCAGAGCCCCTACTCTCTCAGCCTGTCCTAAGAGCAGAGCTGCTGCAGCCCTCTGAGCATCTTGGTGGCCTCCTCTGGACTGGCTCAAATAGTTCCATGTCCTTCTTGGACTCCAGAACTGCACACAAGACTCCAGGTGGGGTCTGAGGAGAGCAGAGCAAAAGGGCAGAATCCCCTCCCTTGCCCTGCTGGCCATGATGTTCTGGCTACAGCCCAGCACATGGTTGTTGTCTGGGCTGCACTCACACTGCAGGCTCATGTTGAGCTTTTCATCAACCCAGACACCCAGGTCCTATCAGCCATTTGCCACCCAGCCTGGAGTTGTGCTTGGGATTGCACCCACCTGGGTGCAGGACCTTACACTTGGCCTTATTGAGAGCCATGAGGTTGGCCTGGGCACAGCTCTCCAGCCTGTCCCGGTCCCAAATGTCCTAACACATTATCATCCTGGTCAGTGAAGTCCCCCTTTTTGTTAGGAGCTCTCCATTTAGCTTCAGTCCCTTGAAAGATCTAAAGTGCTGCTGATTCCAAAGCCTTCTGCTGTGAGAGGGATGCTTCTTTCAAGTAGACATGCATCTGTGCTTCAAAGAACTTGATTGTCTTGACCTGCACATTATTTGTGTCTTTGCCTTGATCTAACAACATTTCTGCAAAGCAAGGCGTTTCAGACTGAATCAGCCAGAAGTCAGTGCAATGGTGACCACGTTTTGGAGCAATATCCAATGTCAGGAAGCACAATCAGTGTCACTTATATGAATGGTGCCTGGCTTTGACACCCTCTGCCCACCCCCTCCACACAGACACACCTTCTGATTTGCTTGCACTGTAGGTAAACTTATTGATTTTTTTCACCATTTAGCTTAGTGAAGATTAAGTGGATGAACTGGGGAGATCAGAAGCCAACAGCAGTTCCTTAATAAGGGGATCATGGCTTGGCTTTCTCCATCTCAGCTGGCAGAGACCAGGTGGAGTGAAAGTTCTTCCAGCCTCCCAGCTTCACCTCCCAGCTACTTCGCACGACCCAGTCCCTTCAGGGAAGAGAGGGAAGAGTACCAGATTTGATAAAACATTAGGCAGTGGATCATATAGCTACTTTTTTTTTTTAAAAAAACTTTTTTGGCTGATTCAGAAAGTTTGCAAAAATTCTCAGTTATACATTTGCAATTCTGTCTCTAAACATTGAGATGCTTCATTGCAAACAGGCACCTCATGGTCTGAAAAGAAAATCATTCCAGAGATAAAACCCAAAGGATTCATGCACTGAGTTACCAGATATTTGTCTAGAAGATGCTGGACTAAAACATTAGACAGGAAAAGGCTCATACTTAGTATTAACTGCAGCTATTCTTCACATTAATCATTTATACTTCACTGTAACTACATGTTTATATCATGGATTTCACTTTAATCTTTTACTTCAATCCACTGAATTCCATGAACAGTGAAATACTTAAGACAGTCACAACATCAAAAATTTTCCATCTCAAATAGATCAAACAGTAAATGGAGGGAAATGGGGAAGCTACACAGAAAAGATAAATGAATAAATCTGCGCTATTTGCTGTTTCCACCACCCATACTCTCAGGTTTCTCTGCTGACAATGGCACGAATTATTTTGCACTACTATTAAGAACAGTTTACAAAGCACTTAGAGCAGCGGGTCCTGCTCCTCCTACTCAAAGAGGACATGCATAGAGACTGAGAAGGGCTCTAATTCATTAGCTGAAATAATACCACTCTCTGCTGAGTAGCAACAGGTTCAAAACAGCATCAAATCACAGAACAACCAGAATAAATCAGAGAATTATGGAACCATAGAATACCATGTTGGAAAGGACCTCAAAGGCCATCTGGTCCAAATTTCTGGGTAAAAGCATAGTCTAGACAAGACAGCCCAGCACCTTGTGCAATAGAATCTGAAGTCTCCAGTATTGGGGAAGAGGTATCTAGGTACTCTCAGAGCCTCTTCCAAAGGGTGGGGGATGTGTGCAGGAGAAGGGAAATTATCTTGCCCTTCACAGACCCTCTACTTTTGACCAGATCAAAGAAAACAGTAAACACACCCAATACTAACGAATCCTCCAAACGCCTTTTCTAGGAGCTACTGCGGAAGTTAAGAGGGGAAGATCCTCTTAAACATCATTTAGTTCCAGCCTCAGTGGAGAGTTTAAGAGGTGAGGAGCAAAGAAGAGCCCTGGCATCTCTGCTGCGTCTTGCCACGGTAAAAGTGGCAGCGATGGCTGAACAGCGTCTGCATACGTTGGTTCTGGGAGCCCCCCAGTGGCTGCACACCCATCTTGCCCTGTTTCAAGGCAGACAGGCAAAGCCTTGCAGGGTACAGCATCATAGCTGCTGAGATGAAAAGAGGGAGTCAAGCAGCAGAGAAACTCAAGCCAACTCCGGTAGTGAATACTCTTGTCAAGGTTAAATTTAGCATCATAGGATGACCACCAGCAGAGAGATGACAAGGCAGGGAGCATGCTCAGCTCAATGCAAGCCCTGAGTTCTACAGATTAGCAAACTGCACGGTAGGTTTCCTAAAGCTAAACCCAGAAGGAAAAAGCAAGCACATGCACAAGGATTCTGGCCAAAAATCTTCTTTCAAATACAGGTTGCCATGACTTGTCAGGTACATGAGAAAACAGACAGAGCAATGTAGTTTCAGACATCAGACCCCTCTTCCACTGCTTAAACTTGACACAAGTGCTTGGAGGATTTCCACAGAGAAGGGCATTGGGTTTTTTTAACACATAGGGATGACAACAACTACTGAGCAGAGGGGACAAAATGCAGCTGACTTGCAAGCTCCAGATTCAGGAGGAGAAACCTTAAGCCAGGAGAATGAGGGTCTTGCTTGCGACTTCCTGAGACAGATTGCAAGGACCTCCTCTAGGACGATGAGTTGGTGGCACTTGAAAGCCCCAAAACGCACACAGAGTGGGTGTTTGAAGCCCGAGTATGCAGTCTCCTTTCTTTAGCTGGAAAATGATAACACTCTGATTCTCTCTGGTGTATTTTTCACATGACTGACCACAAAACTATTAATATCTGAATCCAGAGCTGGTTCAGCTACACAACTCATTTCCTCCAAGGACACGAAAACCACAGCTTCTTCCATCCCTGGAAAAACTTTTCGTGACTGCAAGATCAGGAGCTCAGATGTAGTAGAAATCATTCTGGTTTGATGATACACCTCAGTGGAGAACGTCAATCAGCATGAGAGTGTTCAGCTTGTTTTTGCTGTGTCTCCTTCACATCTCCAGGAAGGGTGAGTTCTGAGCCTGCTACAAATCACTATCTGATCAGGGATTTTCTTCTCACTCTAGTCAAAGTGCCTGGGGAATTACCTGGTACAGCACATTTTTCATGGGCTGTACCACTCATTGTGTTGCTTATAAAGATCCTGAAAAACTCAAAAGGTTGACTCTGCAATTGTCAGAGAGGTCTTTGGGTGTTTTGTTTCTTTGGGGATTTTTTTTTTTCCCCTCCATTTTTCTGCTTCTTTAACTTGTGCAGGGAGAGAGGACAACTGCATTGTCAGGCAGACATGGCATTTCCAGCACCACCTCAAAGTACTGTTTCATGTTCCACTATGCATCAGACACAATTTGCTCCAGGTCCACGGAGCACTTAAGCTCACACTTAACCCAAAGTTAAGTTTCATTAAACTTAATGGGTTTTGTTTAGATACACTGCCAAATAGCATTTGCTAGAGCAAGGTTAATGTCTGTGGTCATCTGCAACTCTTGATCTTGATGTTATCTTCATGACCCTTCCTTTCACAGCCAGCAGAAATTCTGATCTGACAACTCCTTACAGGAGTTACCTTGTGTAAGGTGTGTAGGTTATTTGCCTATGACTTTCTGTTTCTTGTGAGAGCCTCAATTCAAGGAACAAATAGAAACTAGATAGTAGCAGGAGGAAGCTAGAGATGACCTAGCACACTGAAGCTTTAAGGTTAAGTTATATACAACATGTTGACAATTCCCTCCACTCATAACCTAGGCAAACTGTGTTTTGATAGATGGGTGGAACTGGTAACACTAGAAGAATTTATTTTTAATATTATTTCTTATGTTGAAAGCAAGATGTTTATATCATGGAACTGTAAGATTATTCCAGTTGAAAAAAGACCCTTGAGATCATCAGGTCCAACCATTAATCCTGCTCTACCAAGTTCACTGTGTGCTGAAAAGAATGCCCTTTACTTAGGACTTTTTTTTTTTTTTTTTAATGGAAACAAGAAAGATAGCAGAGGAAAGCAAATCATATACTCAAAAGCACATGATTGGTAGTTCTCCAAAAGTAAGGGTTACAGTAACATGCTGTAGAACAACCAAAATAACAGGAGATCAACCAGAAAGAAATATAATTTTCTGTTTTCACTGTCAGGTCCTTGTACTCAAATTCCATGAGCTTCCTGTGGCCAGTTAGCTTTGTATATTAGATCACCTAGGCTGCAGAAAGTACTCACACTGTTACAATAAATGATAAGGCAGCCTGACACCAGATCTCAGTAATTAAAATACTCGTTTGGCATCAGTTCCAGAAAAATAACTCCATGGTGGAGAACCAGTTCTGTGCTGGCCTTTGTCTGTTATGCAGTGCACAATAGATTAATGTGAGCTGCACTACCACTGAGATATTGGTCAAATATGATGCAGATCAGATAAATGAACAAGCAACAAACCATTCTTAGTGGCTGCACAAGTAATCCCACAGCTCAATGCCATAGATCACAATGGAGCCCGCTACACCAGGAATGGGTAGCAGTTACTTACACAACACCTTTACTCTTTTGCAGTTATTCTCACCTATTGAGGGGAAAGCTCCTAGTATAATGAAGCCATCAAGTGAATTTTATAAGGCAGGAATGTAGCCACAGACGTTCCCAAAGCCACAATCTGCTGCTACAGCTGTTGCAATTAGCAAGAGAACAGATAGATACACATATCTATATGGAAAGAACTGCCTATAGACATGTTCTTGGTTCCTGGGGAAGAGAAATAAATGGGACACTGAGTTCCCCTACATGCTTCAAAGGTGCCCAGACTGCTAGGATTGACTGTGACCAGATTTGGCCAAGAGAGCCAAATCCCAATTGTTTGTGACATCTCAGCTGGAAAATTCAGGATTTCCTCCACCATGACAAGGCTTGTCTGAAAAGATACTAGCAGTTAGTCTCTGTACAGTGACAACCTGCTCTGCTAACAGGGAGATGCTTTCTGAAGTGTCAAGGGCATCCTCATTCCTATGATGGGAGCAGACAGAGAACTTGCCTGTTCTCACCAGCATTCATAAAATTAGTATCTTCCAGTCTTTATTCAGATCCTGTCACAGCTTACAAATAAGATGCTACTTTGTGATAATAGCAGCATTGATCACTAGAAACATCATCTGTTACTACTTTCCCCAGGGGTAATGCAACCACCAGCTGATTCATGTAGCAAATGCTATAGGGTAGGGGGAGAGGGGGTGGTGTAAGCGTGTACACAGTTGCCAGGCTTCTACACTTACTGCACTTCAGTGCCTAAAGCCAGCACCACACACGCAGAACTTTCATTCTTAGCTTTTCCTTTTTCTTTTAACAAGAAAAGCCTGTTCGTCCGAGCAAACAAATGCCTGTTACATTCAAAAGACTTACACAACTTAAAGTGCTATCGTTGACTTGACGAACAAGATGCCTTCTTAGGAATTAAATCACATTCAGCAGGTGCTAGTCAGTCCCCTGAGCTCTGCCTCAAACTGCAACCAAATCTATCCACAGTGACTGGGCTGCACAATCATCTGCAAGTCCTCAGAACAACATCCAGCAACACAGGGCTCAGCACAGATTTTCTGGCCAAGAACAGTACAGATGTGAGAAGGATGTCCAATTCCACAGAATCATAAAATGCTTTCAACTGAAAGAGGCCTTAGGTTCCATCTCGTAGCCATCCCCAACCATCAGACCAGGTTGTGAACACAGGTGGGGTATCCACTTCTCTGGGCACCTCACCATCCTCACAATAGTTTCTTCCTAACATCTGATTTAAATCTCCCCTCTTTCAGTTTACCTTTCAATCCATCACTACACTCCCTGATAAAGAGTCACATCCTCTCTTTCCAGCAGACCAGCTTCAGATACTAGAAGGCTGCAATAAGGTCTCAGAGCCTTCTCTTCTCCAAGCTGAACAACTACAACTGCATCAGTCTGTCCTTACTGGAAACATGCTCTGCACCCTGATCATCTTCATGACATCCTCTGGACCTGCTTTCCTGTTCTTTTATTTTTTAAGCTGTGGGACCCAAAGCTGAACACACTACTCCAGACGGAGACAACTTTCCCTTTAAACATTCCAGATAAATCAGTCTTGATCATCTCTTTTTGATTCTAGGTGTGCATTCCAATGGCTGGTCCGTCCACGTACCAGCTGATGTTACTGGGGAACTTGGGAAGATGGTTATCCTGCCGTGTACTTTCACACACCCCTACAAAACATTTGACCGTACCCTCACTGCCATTTGGAGGATCAAGGAACCTTACAACGGCACGGTAGTTTTCAAGTGCATTAGTCAGAGTGCCAGTGAGCTCTGTAAGACTGCTATCAGCTACAAGAACAAATACAAGCTGCTTGGCAACCCCCGGCACAAGGACCTTTCCATCAGGATTGACAATCTGACCTGGAGCGACAGCGAGAGATACTTCTGCCGTGTGGAGTTGTCTGGGGATATCCATGACAAGTATGAAAGCAGGAATGGGATAAAGTTGCATTTGATAGGTAAGAGGGCATGAAAGCCAAAGGAGGCAACATCAGGCCAAAGGAAAGTGAGAACCACAAGGTGTGGGAAATGATGGGATGGTACCAGAAGTTGATCTGAATTCACTGGATTTTCCAATGCTGTGTATAGTTCATTAGATTTGGGCAGGAAGCATTCATTATATGCCACAGTTTTCCAGAGTGAGGTACTGAGTGCAATGCAGGGGAGAGAACAAAAATGTGATGGATGAGCTGATGGGCTAAGAGCCAGCCATGTCCTTCACATCCCACTTTGTCCCTCCAGTGCAGGATCTGTGCAGAGGCAAGCTGGGCCAGCAGCCCATTGTCTTCATCAGAATCTAAGCCTGAGTGCTGATTACACAGAATGGTAGGGCGGTTGGAAGAGACCTCTGGAGACCATTGTGTCCAACTGCCCTGTCAAACCAGGATCACCCACAGCAAGTCACAGGAATGCATCCAGACAGGTCTTGAAATTCTTTAAAGAAGGAGACTCCACAACCAGTCTGGGCAGCCTGTTCCAGTGCTCTGACACACTTACAATAAAGATGGTTCTCCTCATAATGTGGTGGAAATTCCTGTGCTCCCATGTTAGCAAATGTAAGCACAAGAATTCCTGGATAGTGGTAGGGGATTGGAAAACTGAGATAGCTGTTACCCGCATGTCATAGGTCCAAGCTCCTCTGGAGTAGGCAACACTAAGTACAAACAGCTTGAAAAAACAGCCTAGACCAACAAATGTCAAACACTAATCCTATTGCCTAGGGTGCACTTGCAGATCAAAGGAGTGCTATGAGGCCCAGGTGGCCTCAGAAACAGACTGAGATCTTACCCAGGACTGCAAAGTTTCCATGTGTCAGATGATTTTGCTTGTGAAGTGAAACTGCCTCACACCTACTGGGCACTGTGTGCATACAGATGGGACCCAAGGATGAGTATGGTTCCTTCTTGAGAAGTTCCATGCAGCCAGAGCTCTCTTTCACTTGGAGCAGCTCCTGAACACTCATACATACAGCATGACCAAGGTAGGATGGCAGCAAGATCTGTCTTCCAGAGGCTGTCTAGAAGACACCAGGGGAAAAACATACACCGATGCAGTATCCAGGCTGCATCCTGCTTTGGGAAGCGACCTTGGCAGTGTGAGTGAGAGGGGTTCAATAAAGCTTCAAAGGTTAAACAGAAAAACACACAGACAAATGACACAACTAATGCATCAGTCTTCCAGCCTCAACTTCCTCCTGCATTACACAGACATGTAGGTGGTTGCAATCTATATACTTGGTGTCTAGCCTGACAAAAAGTGAAATCAATATTGAACTCCTGCTTTTCCTCTGTGAGAACACTCAATTACTCTCCTTCAGTTTTCACCATGCCTTTAGGAGCCAAATGTATTAAATGGGTCAACAGGCCCAGGAGGAGAGGATCAATATGTAAGACAAGATTTGTCATAACTGCTTTGCTTCCCTAGCAGACTAGATAGAGGATGACATGTTCAACAGTGCATCTCTTAACGCTTTGCATCCACCAAATAATCTTTAATGTTGTTCATTCAGGCACACAATCCCACATGCTACAATTACAGGACACAAAATTAGCAGCCCTGCCTTGGTGTGTTACCTCAAAGGAAACAGGAATCTCCTCCAGCTGTTTTGTGGTCACTGCAGGGCTGGGAAAAGACATGAAAAATAGGTAGTAGCAAGGACTGTAAATGTTCCCTGACAATAATTTGCCAGATCTGGCAAGTCTCAGGTGCCATGCAAAATGCTCACACAAACAGATCTATTGTTTTGTGTTCTGGAGGTCAGAGACCACAGGCTACAAGGCACTTCAGAAGAGTGCTCTGGTTGCCTTGTCCTGGACTGTATGTACATGCAGCCAGGCCAGAAAGGTCACCAGCTGCGTCTCTGACTACTTTATGGACAGCACTAGGTTGCAATTCATGGTGCAACTTCAGAAAGTTCACAGATGATTGCCCCAAAGTTGACCAAAGCTTATTACAATGAATAAACACAAAGTGCACATCCTTGCATCCAGGCTTTGCTGCATGAATCCTTTTATTCCTCTACCCAACATAGGCAGGGTGGGGTAACCTAGTGAGAGACAGTGTCAAGAAACTTGAGGAAAGGGATGTTCAGTCCCCGCATTACTCTGATACTAAGACACTATGGCTCAAAGAGCTAATTCCAGGTATTTTGTGTTAAACTTGTCTTTGACGCTTAAGACACTTTCCTTCTCCTCTGTTGTGGCTTTTGCAGCTGCTCCCAGGATCATTAACATCACTGTGAGCTCCAATGGGGATCGCACCTTCCAGGCTCGCTGCACCGCGGAGGGGGAGCCAGCACCTGTGCTGACCTGGACTGGACCACCCTATAGCAACCTCACCTCCATCACCAGCATGAACCATCGTGTCACCAAGGAGCTCCGGTACCTGACCCATGATGGAAAATACACCTGCACTGCTATCAACAGCCATGGAAGAGCTGAGGGGGCTGTGTACTTCTATAAATTCAAGGCCTCCAGCAGCTTCTTCTTCCTGATCCTGATCTTTGTGCCACTAGGAATTAAAGTGCTCATTTTGCTGGTGATACTGAGCTTCATCTTTTTCTCAAGAGGAGGTAAGTATCAGTGTTTGCCTCAGTAGTGTTCCTCCATCAGACTCATAGCCAGTGCAGCAGGTAAAGTCAGGCAGGAAGGGTTGTGCTCATTTTGGATCCGGGGGGTTTTGATCACTTTATGATTTGCACTCTAGGAGAACCGCATTTTAAACAGGAAATCCCAGAACAATTCAGAGGGTCCTTCTAATCACAGCCTGTAGACAGGAAAAAGACTTTGGAAAATAGAGAGAAGAAAAGCTCATCAACAGGTGGTCAATTAATGGAGAACCTGTTGCCTATATAACCCAACACTATTTTTTTCTTGAAAGAGACTAATTACTATCTCTTCCTCTGTAGCCTGTGGGCAGGATTTATCTGCACTGCATCCCACACTACACTACATCTTCATTTTACAGACTACCTCTGTCTGTACCCCGTGCCGTGATACACAGGTACTTTCCATCATGAGTGAAATCCCACCTCCCAGCCACACCAGCTCCATGACAGCAGGAAAACCCCATCTCATAGAAGAGAAACAGCTCATAGACTAAGAGATAAGGCCTCCGAAGAATCCTGATGGCCCCAAGCTCACCACCGCTACTGTGCGGTGATATGGGCAGGAGGGAACTAGGAGAGACTCTGGGCTCTGATTCTGGGACTGACACATATCACCACAACTCATCTGTAGATACAGTCTGATGTCAATGCCTTGCAAAATCCACCACTTTTCTCAAACCGCTGAAGCTGTAAGATCACCCAGAAATGATTCATTCCTTGTATTCCAGGGCATACTTCCCATACCCTTGAAAAGGACCACGCACTTCACAACAGTTCTCCCCATTCATTGGAGTGTTGTAACCAGGCTCCAGCACAGCTTCCCAACAGCTCTAGGTCAGTCCTATCTTCCCAGCTTGCTCTGACCTGCATTGTTAACCCCCATCTTCCTTCTCCCTTCACAGGCCCCTCCTCTGCCCCATCCAGCCTGGCTCGGTGAGGATTTCTTGCCTTCTACTCATGTTATCCAGCAGGAGGGTGGGGATGCTTAAGGAGAGAAGTCCTTGGTTTTGACAGCAACCTTCTGGCCTGAGGGCAGGCTCCTGGCACAGGAACAGGGTTGAGCTGATGGTGTGGAGAGCAAGTGGGAGGGATCAAAGCTTGGGAACTGTTTGTAAGAGGCTCTGGCTTAGGTACAATGAAAAAGAGACCCCACTGGAGCAACAGGTCCATGATGCCACATCAGCAAAGGGCCACGAGATGTTTAGGTGACCCATAGGCCCACAGCCAAAGCAACCACCCTTTTACGGGTTCCCCAGATGAGAGGAACAGGGTGGGATGGGGTCCATGCCAGGCTGAGGAATGATGGATGTGAGGGAGGAAACTGCAACAGAAACCTTCTCCTCTGTCTCCACCCCAGTTATTACTGGAGTAGGAAAACTGTACCAGGACTGGAAGAAGGTATGGAGCTACCAAACCCACCCACTAAGCCCACCTTAGAGCCAGCTCAGGCATGACACAGCCTGATTCTTCAGCTGGCACCCATACAATGCTCTCATTGTATCCTTGGAATTTCCCATTATCCAGTATAATACCTCTCTTGGACACTGTTGATAAGCTTTCTAGGGGCTAGGGGTAAAAACAGCCTCATACTAAGAAACAAACTTTAGACTACATCTAAATAATCATAAGTCTGTTCCATTCCAATACCCTACTTGGTATTTCCTTCCCTTGCCTTATGGCCATCTATCTCGGATTTTCAGCAAGACAGTCAAGTCCACAGGACATAACCAAAGAGGCAACTGAAAATTGAATCCTACAGTTAAATTTGTGATAAGTATTTGCAAAAGCACAACTCTGGTGATTTATCAGAGTCTAAACTATATTGCACTCTTGACTGTATTTGTGTAAATACACAGATGAAAATATAAAAACCCATGACCCCCCCCTACACACACCCTATATGGCATCCTTCTCAGAAGAGATCTGTGACGACTTCCTGAGACTGAGTAGGACAGTAGTATAGTAGTAAATGCTAAACTGCATATCCTCCTGAATGTTTTAAGGTGTAAAATATTACATGCAAATCAGACACTTAAAAACAACCTGTTGCAGAAGGGAGGACCCACATCAAACATGATTGCAGACAGCCATTCTGACACACTTTAACTGCTAGCTGAAGGCACCTATGTCCAAATGTAGAGCAGCAACAAGTGGTGCCCCTCAGGGGTTCATACTGGGACCAATGATATCTTTATCAACTACCTAGGCAGTGGGATCAAGTGCAGCCTCAGAAATTTGCAGACAACACTATGATGAATGGTGCAGTTGATGTACCTGAGGCATGGGATGCCATCTAGAGGAACTTGGACAAGATTAAGAAGTAGGCCCATGCACAGTCCTGCACCTGTGTCAGAGCAGTCTCCAGTATCTATACAGGCTGGGGCTGGGAGCAGCCCTGCCAAAAATTACTTGGAGGCAGTAAAGGATGAAAACCTCAACAGGAGCCAGCAATGTGAGGCTGAAGCCTGAAAAGTCAGCCATATCCTGTGCTTCACCAAAATCAGCATGTCCAGCTGGCTGAGAGACAGGACTGTGTCCCTCTGCTCCACCTTGGTGAGCACCTACAGTACTACAGTCTAAAGCTACAGTTCTAAAGTCAGTCACAGGAAAGACATGGACCTGTTAGAATGGTTCCAGAGGAGGCAACAAAATAGATCAGAGGGCTGAAACACCTCTCCTGTGAGGACAGGCTGAGAGAGTAGAGTTTGTTAAAGAGAGGAGAATGAGAGACTTTATCGGAGCCTTTCAATAATTTAAGGGGGTCTAAAAGACAGATATGGACTTTTTTTTTGCAAGGCCTCTTGCAACAGGACAAGGGGTGATTGTTTTAAGATAAAAGATGGGATATTTAGACTAGGTAGAAGGAAGAAATGTTTCACACAGAGTGGTGAAACTCTGGCAAAGGTTGCCCAGAGAGGTGATAGAAGCCCCATCCTTGGATTTGTTGGACAGGGTTCTGAGCAACCTGATCTAGTTGAAGGTGCCCCTGCACATAGCAGTGATGTTGGACTAGATGACCATTAAAGCTCCCTTCCAACCCAAACCATTCTGTAATTCTGTAAGATCTGAAAGGTGTCTTCACCATATTCACTTCTACTGCCAGGACACAGCTGCAAGAGTCCACCTATGAGAACTTTGACCACAGACATGGCAGCAGCCAGACTTTGCCAACAGAAAGAACAGCATCAAGATGCAGCTGAAGATGCAGGTGATCTCATCTGCACACACTTGAACAGCTCAAATTTCTGTCTGCTCTGTATAAGGGTACTTACTTTCTCCCAGTGAACATAAAACTGCCGTTGACTTATCCACTGAAAATGAAAAGAGGCTCTGCAGCTGCATGACTTCCATTCCTGCTGCTGCTTGCAAGCAAGAAAAGTCCTTAAATGGAAAACAGAAGAAAGATAAAAAATTAATAAGGATGGAACTGGAAGAGCAGAAGGGGATCTATATACTACGTCAATTCTAAAGAACCCGTGTGTGTTCAGTAAGTAGACAGCAATGTACCATTTTCTCACATCTTTTTGCTTTGCCATTTTTCAAGTGTTACTTCAAAAGTTGCTTTCAGCACTCCACTTGTCAAACCACACACAGCTTCTTAGAGCCAGCAAGTGAACTGTTTTCATATTTCAAATACTAGCTGTGAAAAAAAAAACACTATTGGAATTTTCTACTGTTTTAAGGTTTTTTGTTTGTTTGGCGTTGTTTTTTAATTAGTAGTATTGTTCATTAAACTCTTAAACTCTTATGGAAGTTAAAGAAAATTTTAACTTTCAGGAATGATCCAAGCAAAAAGGAAAAGTGTTTTTCAAAAGGTGGTAGAGCTGAAAGCAAGACATACAAAGGGAGGTCCACATTGCAACTCTACTGCTGCTCCTAGTACCCATGTGCACACACAGACATAGTATCAGAGCTTTGTGATAAATATGCTGTGAAAATGTTCTAATAAAAGAAGTTGTTCATGTGGTGTCATGGTTTGGAGGTTTTTTTTTTTAAGGAAAAAAAAGCCAAGGAAATTTATTTCTGAACAGTTTTTGTATCTGTGTTACATTAAGAAATTTACTACTACAAAGTCACTGACCATCCACTAACAAGTCTCTAACCCATTTATGAACATGATCCAAGAACAGATTAACAGATTCAGTTCATAGTACTAGATGATGCAAGTCAATCTAGAATCTTTGTCAGGCTCAGGAGAGGGCTGGGAAGAGCAACAGGTTGGTATAGAAGAGATAAAAGAATGAGAGGAAGTAAAAGAACCTACTTTCAGGTTTGTATCACTGCATTCAATGCTCTGTGCAATCATTCCATTGCTGCAGCTCCAAAACTCCTGCTTCTGGTAACAACCACTGCTTGCCAGAAGTCCAAGCTTCTGCTGAATTACCATCAGTCCTGTGGCCCTGCTTGCAAGTTCACCCCCAGATGAGCTTTCTAACATTTATGCTAGGAAGGTTAAGCACAACTTGAAATTACTTGGTTGTTACAAGAAATTGATTTGATTTTTTTTTTTTTAATTTTTTTTAAATAAAAAAAGGCACAGGGGAAAGGCAGAAAGAAAAAAAATATAAATGGAAGGAAACACCTGAACCTGGTACAGGACATAGCTAGTACAAATCCCATTTGGAAGAAGCACTTCTTCTGTTTTCACCTCCAATTTATGCACTGTTGAACACTCTTCCAGAGCAGACAGTTATGAATCCCATCATGACCATAGGCCCTGTGAGATGCTGTAGAGTCAGCCTGCATAGGAAGCACACTATGTATGCATTTCATGTTATCTTGCTGCTTGGCTTCTAGCTTTTCACTGAACTGATTTAAGGTAGTGTCCCACTCAGTTTTGTTAATTTCCCTGTTTGGCCGTATTTTCTTAATTATTATGTTGAGATGGAATCCACAGGCAGCAGTTCATCCCAGTGCAAACATCCAAAAAGCCAGAAATACTCATTCTCCAACTAAACTACATGAATCACCCCAAAGGCATATTTGTTGCAGCATTGTCACACTCCCCTTTCAACTCCTTCCACTGCAAATCAAACTCATTTTTCTTTCCAAGATCACCTTGTTACATTTATGATGTGAACAAGAACATTCAGGGTCAGAGATGCTCTGCATTTGAGAGTCTTTCCAGTAAAACTAGTAACAAAAAGTTAATCTATTAAGACACCAAGCTCTCGAGTTCATTTTTGTGACAAAGAAATGCTAGCGGAGCTGCTAGTTCATAAAATGCTTCCCCATATCTGAGGCTCAAACTTCTGCCAGTACAACACTTATCAAGCCAGAAAACTGATTTGTGCATGACATATGGCAGGAGTAGTAGTTCAGGGTGAATCCTCTTTTCTTCTTCAGGCCTACTACAGTATTATTCAGAGTACCATAATGAAACTAACAATTTTCATTACTAAATTGAGAAACAGAGAAAAAAAGTCCCAGAATGGTCCTTCTGGACAATCTAGTTATAACCACCAACAAGTACATCTTCCACTAGATCAGGGCCAGAGCCATGCTCAAACTGGCCTTGAACACTTCCACAGATAAGGCATTTATGGGTTCTCTAGGCAACCACTTCCAATGTCTCACCACCCTCACACTAGTCTATCTATGCAACGTCCTCTCTTTAAAACCCTTATCACTTGTCTTGTCACAACAGGCCCTGCCAAAAAAAGTCAGTTTTTTGGTTTTGTTTTTTTTTTAAATGAGCCCCCTTTAAGTACTGAAAGGCCACAATAAGGTCTCCCCTTCACTTCTCCAGGCTCAGCCATCCCAGTTCTCTCAGCTTGTCCTTACACGTGACAAGTGCTTCAGCCCTTAGTCATCTTCATGATTCTCCTCTGAACCCACTTCAAGAGGTCCACATCTTATGTTGGGGGCTTCAAAGCTGAGCATCAGTCAACAATATGAACTCTACTACATTTTAAGCTTACATATTAAAGCTGTTTTGATGGTCAAGACAAATGGGCATGATGATGGTGTCAGTGGCAACTGCTAACAGCAGTGACCTCAGCCTGGTCTGGCTCTGCCCACCAGCAAAGCCCTCACCAAGAATGCTGTACCACCAGCACTGCAGGCAGTTTTGTCCTACTTCCCTCTATGCCACTGGATTTCCATTTGGGATAAACTCCACAGTCTGAGTTGTAAGTGCTGAAAGAACTGAATCAATGCATCACCCTACAGTCACGTTACCACATAGGTTTAGGGATTTTGGCAGGACAAAGAATCATTACTTCTGCTGTTACATAGATGAGCTTTATCCAGGGCTTTGGGCACAAAACCAGGCAGTTGTGTCACACATGCTAAATACTGGGTTTCAAAGAGAAGACCTCCAGTAAGTGAACAAATCTGTGGCACTTCCTCATCATACATTCCTCTCCAAAAACATTTATTACCTGATACAGATTCTTCCAGCAAGTTGAAAATCACAGAATTATAGAATGCTAGGGGTCAAGCCACAGAAGAATGCATCCAGGTAGATTCTGAAAACCTCCAGAGGAGGAAGCTTCACAACCTTTCTGGGCAGCCTCTTCCAGTGCTCCACCACCTTCATAATAGTTTTTTTTTTTTTAATTAAAACAAATTAAAATCTCATGTTGAGATGGAATTTCCTGTGATTGAGTTTACATCCATTGCCCCTTCTCCTATCACTGGGTATTACTGAAAAGAGACTGGCTCCATCCTCCTGACAGCCACACTTCAGAGGTATTTGTAGACACTGGAAAGGTCCCATCTCAGCCTTCTCCAGACTAAACAGGCCCAGTTCTCTCAGTCTTTCCTCATAACAGGGATGCTCCACTCCCTTAATCATCCTCAGAGCTCTCCATGGACCTCTTTCCAGCAGTTGTCTGTCCCTCTTGAACTGGGAAGGCTAGAACTGTAAAAAAAAAATTAAAAAAAAACCTGCCACAAATAATTTTATTTTCCATTTTTATTTTGCATGGTTTTTGAAGTCTTAGCACATTATAAATACAACATCTGTAAAAACTCAACAACTGAAACAATATCTCATTTTGAAAGTGCATGTCAAACACATATTTCTGACTTCTTCACATTTGTATGCAACTGATCAGTAACACTGCATATAACAAAATCAGTGCTTTTAAGTCTTTTGGGAAGGGGAAAAAGCAGCAGAATGTATTCTTCCAGACATGAATTCTCCAAAGGTCTGTTAAAAAATGTGCTGCATTAACAACTGGCTAGTATACAGAAGGATGTATATGTGTGTGTGTATACTATAGGCTCGCAGACAGAGCAAAGACCTTTAAGACCACACTAAGATGAAGGTGATCGAATGACCTAGTTGGCCCAGTTAGTAGAATCTGTCAAGAAGGAAAAAGTGATTTGGTGTCCAGCACTGAAACCACAGTTAAGAGCAATACTTCAAAGCATTACTGACCAAACAGTAAGTAGCACATTTCCTTCCCCTAATGACCAGAACTAATGTTTTGACGTATAACTATGTTCAAAACATAAAGGCACAACTAATGGAGGAAGAGAAGTGATCATTGTTCCTTCATAGAGGTGTACAGATTGGGACTGCAGGACCTTCGGCCACCTCAAATAGATCAGTGATAGAAGGGACAACGTTAGACAAGCGACTGGAGAAACTCGCCTTCTGTCTTCTGTGAACAAAGGTGCATCATGATCAGACAAGGCAACACGAACAGTGACCATTAAGCTGAAGCAACAGATTTACAGGCTTAAGGTTCATGCTTTGGCAACGAAATTCTAAGTAGTGATCACCAAACTTAACACAAGAAATATCCTTTCACAGTGTCACCTAAAATTCTGTGATATCATGCTAGGCAGAAAAGAACAAACTTTAGACATAGGTGCCCTGTATCTCCTAAACAAAGATACTTCCAAAATTAAGAACGTGGACATAAATGACTGCCCCCCTCCTAGGCACTAGGGATCCAGAAAATCCAACTCTGCATTCAAATCACCTTACTTAAAAAGAACTTAGCTAGCAGTTATTTGTGTATAATCAAACAATGTTGATGCAGACCCAGCTCTATTTAGAAAATTTCAGTTTGCATTTACAGTAGTGGGAGAAGACTGTAGGTATGTCTACAGTGGAACAGTATCCAAAAAAAAAATCAAAACTTAAAATATTCTCATTCAAAATACAAGGATTTCACAAGTCTGCAGACATATGCTCACATAAGATTCAGAGGTATCCCAATTAAGAGAGGCAAAAGATCTTTTATACACAACCCTTCCACTCACTTTGAACTGGCCTGAGTGACAACACATTGGAAAATAAAAAAGGCACAAAGCAGAAACTTAGGATGCTACAGGATGAGCTTTGCTATCTAATGATTTGTATGTACACTTATCCCCAGGTATTCTCCTCTCAGATGTGCACCATACATAGGAAGATATTCAAGTGTTTTCAATTAACAGAAACCAAGTAATTTGACAGACCTGCAAATCAAAAGGCAGAAAACCTTAGAGAGGAGAAAAACTTGTCAGTGTGCAGTTCCCACTCACACTTCTAACTTAAAGCAGAACTCTGAAAGTAAAAATTACTTGTGCAATAACAACATTATTTGTAAACCAGAGTAATCAACGCTGCATGATGATCCTGCAAGCTCAGTGCTGCTATCGTATGCTGTCCAAATAATGCACTTCTGGGTACAGAGTGTTTATAAGGAGAGCCAGGAGATTATTGCCGTCTCGAAGACAATGTTCTGGGTGCTGGATGAATTGAGAAGCCTGGGATAATTGTTCCTGATAATCCATATATTGTTTGTTTGATGCCATAGACTCAAGAGCATTCAATGCCTATAGATACAAGGAAAAATTCTGTTAGATGGGAGTTCTTTGGCCCATAAAAACCAGTTCATGAGTCACCACATGCACAATTCTACTAGAAGATTATGATCTACTAAGGAACCTGGAGTATTTGGAATAAAGTATTTGTAAAATACAATCACATAACAGGAACTCAAGTCAAGTCCTGTATTTCAAGCTTGTTCTCTCCCCAAGATCAGCATAACTGTTCTGCCACAGTTTGCTAGGATTCTGTAACTTAAATATAATTGAATATTCTCTTCATGAACTCAAGATATGGTTTCAAGGAGATTATACTGAACCACAAACTGTAGCATACTTAACTATTCACTTCAGGTTTCTTTTACAGATATCTCGCCTATCTTACAAGTATTATTTTGCTCCTATTAATAATATTACAGAGAAAATGTCAAGTTAGAAATTATATGTAGAATAAATTATATGTTGATCGGTTTCATTCACTCAAACAACATAGAATGGCTTAGGTTGGAAGGGACCTCAATGATCATTCAGTTCCAAGCCCCTGCCATAGGCAGGGACACCTCCCACTCCATCCACTAGAACAGGTCGCTCAAGGCCTCATACCTAAACAAGTTGTACCAAATAAGCTACTTCACTGTGGTTTCTAATCAAATCCTTCCTCTCCTCATGCACTTAAACAAAACATGGTCCACTCACACACTACAGAAGGAATGCTTATTTGTCATACAGCTTTTAAGCCCTGGTCTCATATAAACAAACACATTTAGTACTGAAAAGCAGAGCAATTACAGCAGCATTATCTTCTCCTGTTTGTTTTAAATTCATTCTACCTGCCACATTCCTAAGTTTCTGAACTCAGCGTTCACTGGTGTACACTCATCTGAATCTTTTCAGTATGTAAGAATAGAAACTGATGCTTTTATACCCATACAGAAGGCTGTATTAGCAGTTTCACCTAGGATCACTTCAGGTTAGGGCTCAGACACACACTGACTACCAGAGCTCAGCAAACTTGCATCACCACTTGGCCTGTGCTACACTTGGCCATCTCTCCAGCAAAGCCCAAGGTGATGTTCTGACATATAGCAAACTACTGAGAAGAAAAATGAGAACAAGCTACCCCTGAAATTCAGAACTGGGAGCCAAAGCAGTAGCAAAAAAAAAAATTTTAAAAATGAAAGCACTCAGCACTGACTAAAATTCAACAGGTTGAGGGCAAGATTTATTTTTAATAAATGCTTGCAGTGACTCTTATTATAAGCTTCACCCCACAAGCTGAGCAATCATGAAAAGAAGGCAGGTCAAACAACTGGCAAACAGCACACGCTACCTGCTGGGCCCTCTGCGACAGTTTCGGCTCTGACCCTGCCTTCAGACGGACTTGACCCTCTGCAGGAATCTGCACCAAGAGGAAGGCAGACAAACTGCGGGCAACCACTCGAAACCTTGCATAGGAAAAAGGACAGAGAGAGAAGGTGGTATCAAATTTTCAAGTCTTCAGCAGCAGGTAAACAGAAGTTCTATCCTGTGACATATCTCTTGCTTCTCACAAGGAATACAGTAAAACAGAATCTGTTCCAATGCATTAGAAAAAAATAATTGATTACTTCAATATATACCTAATAGGAAATCACACATATCAGAGGATGATGTAATACCATGTCTATAAGATATTACATCTGTTCCAAGCTTAGCTAAAACCTTGAGGTCATATCTGAAATACTGTTTAATTGCACAGACTTTGAAACATTCTTGTTGTCCCAAAAAGGATGAGTTGAACAAAATTAAGATCTTAGAGCAATAATCTTTCAACAGGACTACATCCCGTAAGGTCTTTCCAAAGTTATGTTTAGGTGCTTTGTTAAATTGGTTTTCCAATACAAACATTTCAGTCCAAGAAGGACAGGGAGCTGTGTGAGAGAGTCCAGTGCAGAGCCACAAAAATTATTAAGGAAGTTGAACATCTTTCTTATGATGAGAGATTGAGGGAGCTGCGGATTTTTAGACTGGACAGGAAATGACTAAGAGGTGACCTCATTAATCTTTATAAATATGTGCAGGGTGAGTGCCGGGAGGATGCAACCAGCCTCTTCTCAGTGATGCCCAGACAAAGGGCAATGGGTGGAGGCTGAGGCAGAGGAGGTTCCCCATGAACATGAGAAAGAATTTATTTTACTGTGAGGGTGATTGAGCACTGGAACCAGGTGCCCAGGGAGGTTGTGGAGTCTCCCTCTCAGAAGATATTCAAGAATCGTCCAGATGTGTTCCAGTGTCATCTGTTCTAGGTGCTCCTGCTCTGGCAGAGGGGCTGGACCAGATAATCTTCCAAGGTCCCTTCCAGCCCCTGACAATCTATGATTCCATGATTTATGGGGTTTTCTTTCTTGGCTTTCTTTCCATGGTGGGCTTTATCTTAATACCCAACAACCCAAACAGGCATCTCTCTTTAGAAGGTAAAGTGACCGAGCAAGTTCATCCTACTTTGACCTTCTTTCAACATTTCCAACACATTAACAATGTCAAGGCAGAGAAGGCAATGCCATGTGATCACATAAAACTCTTGTGAGGTCAGGTAGAAGTCTTCCACAGTCTGAGTGAAAGTATTTTTTTCTAAAAGTTTGCCTTCAACCTGCATTTTCTTTCATTTTCCACCAGAAACTACACCAAGTTCACATTCGCATCCTAGCCAGAATAAAACACTTGCTACTTCTTTTGCCACAAGGGGAGCAAACAACATTACAGATCTGGTGACAGCGTGGATTCAGAACATCTCTCTCCACATGGCACTGCACAGTCTGCACCAGGCTGCAAGATTTTAAACATGCTGACTCAAATTAATTTACTGCAGTTTCAATCCTTACCTCGGTGACAAAGGGGACCTCCTGCCTAGCCCAATAGCACCAAGTATTCCAGAAGTCAGCCTCTCTTCAGCCAATTGGCCCTGCCTGCTCTGGATCGACAGCAGTGTCCGAATGACAGATTCAATCAGCACAGTGTCATCTTGCTCCATCTGAACCAAGGATAACTGCATGGCTTTATGCCACCAAAGAAACAGCTTTGCCTCCTCCTTCGCTGAACTTCAGACAAGATTTAAAGAAAACATCGATTTCAGAAAGTGTCAGATGCATAGGTTAACAAGTTTGTATCTCTTCCAATCAGCTCCATAAAGCATTTAGATGGTTAATTAATGATTGCTAATCCTACTGTATGAGACCAGCAAAGCTACACTACCCCAGCAATTACCATACTGCTACAACAGTTATGGTGATGCCGGCATCACCTGGCAGATTTTAGAGGTCTGCAAGAGGACAACAGACAATGTTTCCTTTTAAACTTTTCATCTAAAAATAAATGACATTGCAGCTGTAACAATTAAAAGATTTAAACTTGTCTAGGACTTGGTACAAAAGGCATTAAGCTGGCAGCCAATCACTAGTGGTGTGCCCCAGGGAGCAGTGCTGGGCCCAGTCCTGTTTAATATCTTCACTGATGATCTGGATGAGGAGATTGAGTCCACCATTAATAAGTTTGCAGACAACACCAAGTTGGGAGCATGTGTTGATCTGTTAGAGGGTAGGAGGGCTCTGCAGAAGGACCTGGACAGATGGGCACAGTCCAGCATCATAAATTTTAACATGTTCTGCACTGTGGCCACAACCCCAGGCAGTGCTACAGGCTGGGGACAGAGTGGCTGGAGGGTAGCCAGGCAGACAGGGACCTGAGGGTACTGGTCGACAGGCAACTGAACATGAGCCAACAGTGTGGCCAGGAAGGGCAATGGCATCCTGGCCTGCATCAGGAATGGTGTGACCAGCAGGACAAGGGAGGTCATTCTGTCCCTGGACTCAGCACTGTTTAGGCCACACCTTGAGTACAGTGTCCAGCTCTGAGCCCCTCAATCTATGAAAGATACTGAGGTGCATGAAAGTGTCAAGAGAAGGGCAATGAGGCTGGTGAGGGGGCTGGAGCACAGCCCTACAACAGGAGGCTGAGGGAGCTGGGGTTGTTCAGCCTGCAGAAGAGCAGGCTCAGGGGCAACCTGATTGCTCTCTACAACTACCTGAAAGAAGGCTGTAGTCAGGCAGACGCTGGTCTCTTCTTCCAGACACCCAGTGACAGAACAAAAGGACACAGCCTCAGACTGTGCCAGGGCAGGTTTAAGCTGGATGTTAGGAAGAAGTTCTTTCTTTGTACAGAAAGAATGATTGGCCATTGGAACAGGCTGCCTGGGGAGGTAGTGGAGTTGACATCCCTGGAGGTGTTTAAGAAGAGGCTGGATGAGGCGCTTAGTTCCATGGTTTAATTAGAAGGTGTTAGGTGATAGGTCAGAATCAATGATTCTAGAGATCTTTTCCAATCTGGATAATTCTCTGATTCCATATCTTTTTTTTTTTTTTTCCCCCTCTCTCTTTGTTTACCAATAGAACACTTTAGGTAGTACTAGCTGTTGTTTCCACAACCATTTAGACTTCTAATACTATCTTATAGAAAAGGAAACGCTTTTTGCTGGGCAAAGCACAAAGTGAACTTCCCCCTATGACATTTTTAATATTCACTCAAACAGTTTGCAGTTTAAGTTAACAAGCTCAGATTTTCCACATAAAGAATCAGCACAAGTTTCCTGCATAAGTCTACCCTCACTACACTAACCAGTCATTTCTCATCCTAGGCACCCTCAGCTTTGATGTTTAAAGCAAGGTTTAATTAGCTCTGTATGGTGGCTTTGCTGTCTCCATTACGCTTTGGCAATCCAATTACCCTGACACCTACAACACTGAAAGTATTCTTTGAATGTCAAAAACAGTGAGTGTGCATCTCCCCAAACCACTCTGTCACAGCAAATATGAACATTATCAACATTAACACAGAAAAAAGCACCTACCACATTTGCTAAGTTCTGGCAACTTCAGCATCAATTTTAAATGCAGGTGTTAGATACTTTAAGCACTAAGTACCATCATTTTAACTCCTCAGTTAACAAGGTTCTGCAGGGAAAGGCTGACATCTAGTAAGTTGTTTTACAGTGATAGAGGCTCTTGACTATGGGCACTAGGTACACTAGACTCAGATTAGGTTTAAAGCTATGGAGCTGTTCCACTAAGTAGCTTGGGGCATCAGGTTTCTCAAGAGCATCAAACTAAACGTTCAGCACCGAACTCATTCCACCTAGTGGACGTTCTGGAAAGTGGAAGCCACAGTGACTCAGGGTTTGCCTAAAGCAATGTTAACTGAGCACAAATCCAGGCTGCTGACAAAATCAAGTCTCTGGCTAAAAACTGACTAAAACTGCAGCTGAAGCATTCGATTAAATAAAATCCCTTCTTCTGTTTAACCATAACTACCCCTACTGCTGGCACTGTGATTTGGCAGACTTGCTAACAGTGGACATCAAGGGACTGGCCAGTTCATCCAGAGGCCTAGTGAAATTAACCTAATTACCAAACATATCTGCTTGGAAGAGACCTCAAAGACCATCTAGTCCAATCCTTGACATAGCACTGAAGGGTCATATCTCTAAGCACCAAATCCACATGCTGTTTGTATGCCCCTAGGGATGGTGACTCCACAACAGCCCTGGCCACCTAATAATACCAGCTAAACTAGTACAATCTTACTTGAAAGCCAAGGTATATTCATAAGCCTTGACTTTCATACCTTGGATACACTTGATCCAGCCATTTGCTGATGGTTAACAGGATTTTCATTTCATTGGTAAGAGTCTGGTCAGTGTTCAGGCATTGCAGCAAGTAGACATAGAGGGTCAAGTAGCTTCCTAATGACAGGCATTCCTGCAAGAATTCTTCCATGGTTAGCTCAGGAACTTGAAGAGAGGCAAGTATAGGGCCCCAGCCTAAATTCTGGTGGTGAGGATAATCTATAAAGAAAAAATAAGTAACAGAAAAAATAGGTGTGTGAGTAAAACATAAGAACTAGAATTATTTCATAGTGTTCCTGTAAGTTACAAAATTTGGGCTGGTTTAGCAGTTTTCCAGGTAATCAGTTTGTCATTGAACTCTGATGCTGAAAAACTCCATTATCACAGGGCACTTTCTTGAGATCAAAGCAAGATATTTATTTTCCCAGCACTGGTTCAGGATTAAATTTTAAGATTTTGGCAATGGAACGTTAAGTATTTCCTTCAGGTGTACTAAAATCTGATCATATGGAATAGGTAAGAAATCAAAATGTAGCTGCAAAATGATTATGGAAGCAGAAAGAGAAAACACAAAACAAAACCTTCTCTTGGAATGTTTTTTTTTTTCTTTGAAGTCCCCTCTTCAGCTAGCAAAACCAGGAATAATTATGCAGAGAAAATCAGTTTTCACAGATACATGTATAGTTCTTGAGAAAACAGAGCAGTTGAAAAATCCAACTTTGGCCTAACTTTGCTACACCTAGTTACTACAGCATGCATATCTGTGTCACAGTTAGAAGCCATTAGATATGTGTCCTAGAAGGCTAAAACATGTCCTGCCTTGACCCACCCTTCTGCTGATGGGGAAAGCAAAGGCAGAAGGAAAATAAAGGCTTGGGACATTATGTCCCCTCCCAAAGTGATAAACAGGTACCTCCAAGTGTTTATGAACTTGTTAGTGTCTTGCCCAAATAAGGGTCAGAAAGCCCTGGGTTCACCCAGTATGGTCAGTTTTGCAAATGCCACTCTAAGTGGTGAAACTCTGTGACCATAGCACAGAGCCGTAACACTCAGCTCAGTTTATTTTATTTGCCCAAGTTGCAAGCAGTTGTGCTGCCTCTGCCTCAGTGTGTGCTGCTCTGCTCAGACAACATGCTCTGCCTCTCTGCTCTCCACTCGGATATGCTCTGTTTGTGCTTCAGACCAGCTTCAGACCTGATGTTTTGGGCTTAAACTACCTGGAAACTTGTGCCTCAAGTTTTCCAGGAGAAGGCATTAAGTGCCTCACAGCATGGTGAGAAGTGCCACCAACACTGCGCTCTCTGCACATCTGCAAGAGCTCCTGCCTGCACCTCTGCAAACCTCTGTGCCAAAAGGAACAAGGATCAGGTCAGAGATGTCTGCCTCTTTCCCAGGACCCTGCTAGAGTCAAGGAAGATCTGGAAGACTCTCAACGGCTATCAAAACAGCAAGCAGTTCCAACACTGCCACAAAGGAGCTAGGGACTATCTCTAAAATCTACTCCACTGCCATGAGTAAAACAGACTCTCCCTAGGGCTCCAGACTGCCTATTTATAAATGAGGCAAAGCCACTTGTGGCCAAATTTCTCCAATATTCTGATTTTCCTAAATTAATGAATTGCCCATAAGCATCCTTGTGAAGATTTTTCCCAATCAAATTAGAACCCAAATTTAACTAGTTTGTATACAGTTTGCAAGCAGGGCTTTTGGAAATAAAATAACTATATTTGATAATTCCTGCCTCATTAATTGCCTCAATTAAGTCAATGTGGCAAAAAGAGATTACACAAAGCAGATTAGAAACCAGTTCCAGTACTGGGCAGCACAAAACTATACTGATTCCAGACAATTTGTACAAAATGGACATCCAAGACTGATCTAAGTTCTGCAGCAGCAGATGACAGGTTCCCACCCTCACTGAAGTAAGCAGTGATGCAGGCTTCTGTTGTCTCTGCCATGTGTCGCACAGAGGCCAGGCTCTGGCATGCTGCTGTTAGAAGGGGCATTGCTAGCAACCCATGCACTTTGCTGTCAATCCACTTTCGTAAGCTGCCCCTTAGTGACTCGGCTGTTGTAACGCTGGAATTGTTCATCATCATCAGAGTTTCTGTGAAGAGACTGCTGAGGGCCATATGACGTGTTTGCAGATCCATATCTGAAAGTCAGAAATAAGAAAATAGTTTCAGTAAAGGGATACTAGAACCCAAATTGAACTTCACCACTGAACACTTCCTGTAGATTTTGGAAAGAGTCTTGCTCATTACACATCTCAAGTCACACAATGGTCTAGGTTGAAAAGGACCTTAAAATTCATCTTTTATTTCACATGTACTTATGAAACTGCAGTAAGATGCCCATTCTTTGCAGTCTCCTCCCTTGATGAGAGAGGTCATCATTCATTAAAGAGAATGACAGTGGAGACCATCTTTGACCTACAGTCTTTTACCATAACTACAGTGCAAATAAATTGAATGAAATAGCACACTGACAATCTCCAAGAAAATCTCAGTCATACAGCACAGTTTAAAGCACAGCTCAGAGTGCAACAAACCCAGATTTTAGATGACTCAATGTGAAATATGCCCAAGATAAGGCCTGAAATGTTGCAACCCACTCATGCATTTCAAAGACTCTAGATTTCCTGCACATCCTAGTATGTGGTCTCAGTAAAAAAAATTTGAAACCATCTCTTGGCACTGCTCAAGCATGCTATCATGGGCCACCTGTAACAGCATTCATAAAAGCACAAATAGTCCCTGAGCTTGGCTCTTAACAGTCTAACTGTGGCACCGTTGCATATAGAATCAGTCAGGGTTGGAACTCCCCTGCCATGGGCAAGGACATCCTACCCTAGATTAGACTGGACAGAGCCTCATCCAGCCTTGCCTTAAACATCTCCAGGGATGTGGCCCCAACCCTTGGGCAACCCATTCCAGGGCCTCACCACTCTCATGGTTGATGGAAAAAGCCACTATTCTTATAGAAGAATGTTTTCAAGCAACATCAGGCATTGTATGCACAAAATTGGATTAATCGCTGGGAAAACACTGCCCAAACAGGTTGAGACCTCTACAGTCTCTCTTCCAGCCTGAAAGTTCACCAGGCAGGGCTCTGAACAACCTGATTTTACTTTGTAGCTAGCCCAGGCCTGAGAAGGAGGTTGGCCTCTAGAGGTCCCTTCCAAACTAAGCAAACCTATTTGTATCATCTACCCACTACAAAAAAAAAGTCCCAAAAGTTCTCTGTCATGGCACAGCTCCCCCATAAGGTAAACACATTACCATAGACTAAACAAAAGACAGTACCTGAAAGTTAACTCACTTATGTAAAGTTACAAGTTTTACAGCCACACTCCACAGGCTGCAGAGCACTGAGCAAGATGACCAACAGACACCAGGGCCAACTAGATTCCCTGAGACAAGTATTGGTGCAGTGCCCTGGTGAGAAGTCCAGCTTTCTCCCATCTAGCTGCTGTTAACAGAAGGTGCTGTCCCAAAAGCTCTTCCAAAAACCTCCACCAGCCCTTTTCCAAACATTACAGAGAAGCTAAATCCAACACATGCCCCCACTTTCCTGCTAGTCTGCATTGGTGACTCTCCTGCACTCCATAGGCTGGTTCTGCAACAGGGATCATTCTTTCAGCCCTTTGACACAAACAAGTGTGTCAAGGGTTCACAAAACAAAGCTGCTCTTCATATACTGGAGCTCCTATCTCCTCCAAAATTTTTTAGCTATGAGGAGTGTCAGAGACAGGAAAGCCTTCAATTTCCCTAAAGTCATCAAGATTTTGCTAACTGGATCTGTCCTACAGAGCTTCTCCACAACAGTAATACAAGTAGTAAGAGAGTTAACACCATCAGATTTTCAGACACTATCTCTTCATTTTTACTAGCACACCTGTGTGGGTTGTGGACAGAAGACAACAACTCCTAACACTTATTTTTATGTAGTCCAGCAAGACGACTGATTTCACATGATGTTTCAGCCTGACAGAATAACCTTAGGATGTACTGGTATTAAAAATGAGATCAGTATAAATGCCATGGGTATGGGGATACCACACTAGTGCCTAACTGTAATTCCTCTGCTTCAACAGGCAAGTTTTCCCAACTTCACAGCAATTTGGAACCCTTTCTTAGAATGCAATCCCTCAAGACCAAGGGAGTGTATTTGTGTTATTTTTCATGTTAAAAAAGATTCAAATCACAAACAAAAGAAAAACTTACAAAATATTTTAAAACTACACAGCAAGAATCCCTCAAGCTCCTGTATATCAGCCAGTCTTATTCATAACACAACCTCTGTCGTTCTTGGCAGCTTTTCAGAGGGATGTTACTATTTTTGTTTTCTGCTAATATACCACTCTTAAGCAATGTGTGCTTTCACCCATAAGGGAGACATTGTAATAACACAAGTAGTTACATCATCACACATATTCAATGATCTGTGCAGTATAATAAAGGATCTTGACAGCTTTAAATTAGTTTACCACTTCTTTCATACAAACCTGGAGGGTTAAAGATAACTACATCATCTAGCAAGTTGGACATCTCTTGTTCCAAAACTGCAAGGGTGATCTTTCCACTTTGTTCTAAGGTGCTGAGAAATTGAACCACCTGGCGAATGTAAGCTTGGCATTTCAGCGTTGCATCCTGGTAACCAAAATTAAAATAAAATTTTTAAACATCATGCCTAGAATTCTTTCCACACTCTGTAATTCATAACAGCAGAACACTGCACAGCTCAGAGACTGCAAAACCAGCTTGACTTACAAGGTGGATGTGACTATCTGAAGATGCACCAAAGCCTGCTGAGATTTTCAGGAGCTTCACTATCAGTTCGGCTGCAGCATCCTTACCAAGGATAACAGAGGGAGGGTAGTGACTGTTGCAGTAGCTGATGATGCTCTGATAAGATGAAATGCCCACAAGCTGCCAGGGAAGGGAGCTGGTCTGTCCAAGAAGATTTATAAGTGGTGATTCCTGGAGATTTAAACAACATCAGTCTAAGTTCCAGCTTCTCTGCTGTTTTAAAGTAACATTCCCAAGTACTCAATATTGGAAGAAAGTCTGGACTCCAAAATTTGAAGACTGAACAGAGCAGAAACTGTACAGAGAAATAGAGGATCACTGAGAGTCTTGCTGAAAAGCAACCCCTCATTCAAGAAGCAAGGCAGCATACGTATTTCATTTCTAACACTCACAACAGTACTCAGATTGTTGCAGTAGCTATAACTAAGGACAAAAGTCAACAGCAGTCATTAAAATTTGACATATAAATATGTAAAGACAGCTGAAAAAAAATTTGAAACCTACAAGGTAAAGTCACTTTAGCAGAGGTTTAAAAAAGGCATTAAAAACAGTAACACAAAAAGATTATCTAAGTTCACAGCTGAACCAACAACAGAAATCACATCCCTCACTTTTCAATTCAGTGAATTTTCTACCAGTGTGGGAGTATCCTCAAGTTCTTAGTCTCATAAATACCATCCTGAACAGTACAATAGTCCACAGTGTCCCCAACTCACGGGTAGAGCAAATACATAAATAGAAAAGTCTGTCTACAAGCAGACTCAGGGATCCGTATGTACCTGCAATACAAAAGGGATCCCCAGACACTGAGAAGCACCAGATTTCTACGCATTCTAGAACAAACAAATACTGTGATTGTGCTGATGGCCAACACAACTTTAAGATTGTAAGAATTCATAACTAACCCAAGAACAGCAACAAGAATGTGACACTAGTACATCAAGTACTTTTCAAGTTGCTCATGCCCTGGAACATAGGGCTGAGAAACTCTGAAATTTAGGTCAAGGTATCATGAGAGCTTTCTGGGAGGTATGAAAAAAAAGAAGTAATTGCATGTTTGGTTTAATACACTGCTAGAGGCTAAGAGGGAATTCCTGAGATTGACTCAGTGTACAAACAGGTGTGTTTTGAAGCTTGAGAAGCTTCTGATAAGCAAACACATTCAGGTCAAAGCAGTCAACTCCAGTAATTTTCCTGCACTGGAATATAGTGTTGATTAAAGTCTGCTGGTGGCTTCTTGACACAACAGATCCTAATGTCTCAGAGGAAATGGAAGATGCTGCAAGCAGGATAAACTTGGCAGATGTGAAATGGAACTTCTTGAAGATTTACCAGCCCCTTTTGGAGTCCTCCAGAAGCAATGGGCTGAATGACACTGTGCTAGACTTACCCACAAGCTCTTACCAAGCACAGAGTTTCAAAAGTTCATCCTAACACCCAGTGTTTCTTTTTCTTACTCCGACAGTTCAGAAAAACTAAAATACAACTACAAATGAGAAAAGCACTCAGAATCAGAGATGATCAAATCCTCCTTCAGAGCAAGGGAACAAGAAAACTCAACATAAGAATCAACAAAGCATTTATACTGTTTCCCAGTAACTCATCAAAAAGCAGACCGTACCAAGCTTCTTGAAGATATATCTGGCCTTCAAGATGATGTTACATTATTGTGACTTGTCATCACATGACAGGAAGTTCAGAATGGAGCAATTTACAGTTAGAAAATAAGTGTTTGCAAGAGTATTTCTGAGTAAGGGCTGAGCAACACTTATAACCCCTGAGAAAATATATTCAACCAGCAAATATTTTCCATTTAGACAGCTATGACACAAACTACAGCCAGATCCAGTTATTCTAACTTCACAGGAACTAATCCCATTGCTGAGCGGTATTAAACCCTGAAAGTTGGAAAACATCAGAAACATGCACAGTAAAACAGTAAGACATAAGCTTTTCATAAATCAGTGATTCCTTACCATCTTTCCACATGCTGCCACTCAGAAAAAGAAACAAGACACACCAGAGATCTAAGTGACTGGCTGTGACAGAATAAATGTGACTCAGCAAGCCTCCCCATTCTTTTCACAGCACCACAGGTGCTACAGGCTCAAATGCCACAGTCACACCTGCTTCTAAACTCATGTCAGCAGAGTGCCTAAATTAATAAACTGGGCAGATGCTAGGCACCCATATATATGTATTTATATATACATAGGCATGCACAGTACATATGTACTTACACATAGGTGCACATAACTGATACACAAACATATATGCACATATTATAGGTGTACACAAATTGTTGCTAATGCTAAGTCTGTTTTGCATGTGCTTAGTGTTAAAGCTCTCCAAAACCAAGTGAGAGAAAAGGAAACAGACATTTTAATTGAAGGCTGTCTCAAGAGACAGGAAAGCTAAACCACGCAACACCTCATACTTCATGAAAACAACTGTGCAGCGACTTCCTGTATAAAAATCAGTGTTTAAAACACTGATCAAACATACACACAATTTGTTCCTTCCAATACCAATTTTGTAACTCCAGGAAACTGCCTGTATTTATTTGCTTGCTTTTTACAACAACAATTTATCAAAGTACCTAGAGAAGTTTCTTAGAGTGGACAGCAGCTATTTTTTTCCCCATACAAATTACACAAAATGTCTCAAAAGGAATTAGTCTTGGTCATCCCCAGGATAACTATTTGGGGTATTATGCCTATGCAAAATATGCATCTGAGTTTGTCACTCTGCAAATGAGAAAGAAGTGATACTCTGTACCCTTGCTAGCAAAGGCTTAGTCTTCTTCTAAGACAGACAGGTGGGAATCTTCACAAAAGTTACCTCTTTGCCTATAAGTTGCTCCTCCTTCGCCAACAGGACCATCATATACAGCAAACAGACAATCATGTTGTGAGTTTGAGGGTGAGGGTTAGGATTCCAGGCATCAGAAAGGACGCTGACCCAGTTTATTTCACATAGAACATAACCCAAGAATAAGAAACAGCTTTTGGGGCTGCCTCTTTCAATCTGGGAAGAAGGGAAAAATGACAGACACATAAAACAATGTAAGGTAAGTAATTTCATACTTTCAGTTTCTTAGCAGCTATAAATCCACAACAGCAAATAGGTCAGCAGAGAAGCAGACAGATGCCCCTTCCCCATTATTTTGCCCTCCCACCAGAAGAGCTGCAAAGAAAACTTTCTAAGCCTCTCATCCAAACCGTAGACTAGCAAGATACTGCAAACTAGAAAAAAAAAAATAATTCTATTACAGACTCTTAGCTGCATGATTCTCTCCATTTCTCTTCAGTCTAAGAAACTAAGAAAATCTAAGCCTGTTTAGAATTGCAAGAACTCATCCTAAAGAAATTAGCAGTAAATCCTGGAGCATTTCCACACCTATCTGCAGCTTTACATTGTCTCAGACAACTTTTAATTGAGAAAGTGGCAACAGTCAAATATATTACCTCTAACTAAACATCTATGCAATGAGATATTCAGATATAACAACGACAGAATACAAAGGCTGTCAGTTTTACCACTCACCACAACTTTGTCTAAAATTCAGTAACACTCACTGACAAAAATCAGTCTGTTGTGACTACTACAAACAACTGTCTCCAGCTCTCCAGTTATTTTCAAGAACAACACTAATGATGAACTTAATTCAACAGATACTGTGTACTCACTTTAAAGAACTCTTCCATAAGCATCTGGTCTGGATGCATTTCTTTCCACGGGAGCTTTCTGAACTCAGTATGGAAAGCATAGAGAATAAACTCTGGCATTTTGGGAGCTGTGCAACACTCACAGTAATGCATTAAATGTAACCAGAGAGCTCCATGGTGACTTGGCAACAGCTTATCTAAATTTAAAGAAAATGGCTAAATTAACAACAGAAAAAAAAAGTTTAGGAAAAGCCCAGTTACAGAAGTAAGTGCAATTTTGACAATGGAAACCCGTAAATAAACGTTAAACTAAAATATATTCAAAGAAAAAAAATGCACCCTAAAAGCTTTTAGATTTCTGTTCTCCCAGTCAGCAAGTAGAACAGTTGCACTTGGGTCAGAACAATCCTCACCATCAATACAAACTAGGGAATGAGGTAATAGAAAGCAGCTCTGTAGAAAAAAACTTGAAGGTGCTGATGTAAGCTGAATATCAGCAAGCATCATTTGCTTGCAGCCCAGAAGGTAAATCACATCCTGGGCTGCATCAAAAGGTGCATTGCTAACAGATCCAGAGAGGTCATTCTGCCACCTTACTCTACTCTGGTGAGACCTCACCTGGACTACTGCATTCAGCTCTGGAGCCCTCAATATAGGAAGGATGTGGACCTGATGGAGTGGGTCCAGAGGAGGGCCAGAAGCACCTATGCTACAATGACAGGCTGAGAGAGCTGGGGTTGTTCAGCCTGGAGAGGAGGCAGCTCTTGGGAGATCTACTAGTGGCCTTGCAGTACCTGAAGGGAGCTTACTAGAAGAATGGAGAGAGACTGTTTACAAAGGCCTGTGGGGACAGGACAAGGGGCAATAGCTTCAAACTAGGGAAGAGCAGATTTAGATTGAATATTAGATTGGATATTCTTTACTATGAGGGTGGAACACTGGAACAGGTTGCACAGGGAAGCGGCTGGGACCTCCATCCCTAGAGATCTTCAAAGTGAGGCTCAACGGGGCTTTGAACAACCTGGTCTAGTTGAGGATGCCACTGCTGACTGCAGGGGGGTTGGACTAGATGACCTTCAGAGGTCACTTCCAACCCAGACCATTCTGTGATTCTCTGATTTCATGTCTTACCTCAACCTTTGAAGAGTTGCTGCATGATAACCTGAAGTTATAAAACACTCCTTCAATGCAGAACATTATTTTTTTTAATCTTACATTATCTCAGTTTTCATAAAACACAAAATAGCAGAGGGTTTTTACTTGTTTTTTTACAAGAAAAGTTTGGATCTAATCTCTGAAAGTTGTTAGGAGGTACTGTGAATTTCTTTTCAATTCCTATGTGCAGCTACATACTATAATAATCAATGCTACATATGAGCTAAAAACAATCAGTCTTTGTAACTGCTTAGACACATTTATTGGTCATCAACTACTGCATAGGTTGTACAAGAACAACAGACAGATCTGGAATAAAGCCACGTACTACTCATTACAGCTCATTTTGCTTTCCTTTCCCTCATATTGAGATTGTTATCTGACAGCATCTGTCAATAACATTATCCACCCCAGCAAGGTAAAAAAGCTGTCTTTTAATAATGATGCAAAGAAATTCTCCTGGTAATGCTGCAATGGCCATCTTGGCTAGAAGTTAATAACAACATCCCCTTGCATCCCACATCTCAGGCAAAAAAAAAAATCTCTTTTAGTCTGAGACAAAGTGCGACTATATTAAAAGATCATAGATTTCACCCACCTTTAAAGCTCTCATGCAGAAGTTTGATGCAATCTGTAAATAGACGGACCACAGTGGATGCTACAGGAGTGTCGCTCTCTAACCAAGGGTAACAGGGCTGGTTACTTAAGAGAAGTGAAGCAATACAAATTTCAGTGCTATGTTACAAGATCATAAACACTTACATAACTTAAATATTCTGAAGTACTGTCAGTCATCGTAATAGGTAGTACCCAGCAAGCCACCACTGCAACGATGAGCAGTGTTTTTATTCAAACTAAGCTCTTCAAGAGGTACATATTTCAATGCCACACTGAGGATTCACACTATCATTGACTACGCAGAGATTGATTGATATTTGTAACTAAATTAAATACCAAAACACAGGGATTTCTGAATGACAGCACACACCCCCTGCAGGGAGCCTTCTAGTTAAGTGGTAGAGATAGGTTTTGGCTTTGGAAGAAGGTGAAATTCAAGTCTATATCATTACAATTAACACTCTATATGAAAGACAGTGGATCATCATTCTAGGACTGATTTGGTTCAAAGGTTCTTTATGCACCACTAGCACATAGGTTGTATTTGTTTCGGTTTTTTGTTCTAAGGGTTATCAATATCATGGGAGTTAACAAAAAAAGGGCATCTAAAATTGAAATTTGAGTGCTTCCAAAACTAAACGCAATCTGTATTTTTCTAATCTCTACATCTTGACCAGATCTTGGTTACATTTCCTGTACCTAAAACAATTACTCAGTCCAAGTCTTGGAAAATTTGACTTACAAGGACTCACAAATAATTTCTATAACTCAAGGATATTACACAAGTACAGTCACTTTAATGAAGTCACAATGTAGTCAGAAACTAAAGAAAAAACAAAAAACAGGTAACAAAGATAATATACAGTTAAATACAGTTAAAGTCCTTACTTTAGGACCAAAATTATTTTACTTTTAAAATGCTACATGTACCTTGCATCTTCCTTATCCAGGACTAGTATCCATGGTTTGAAAAGTCCAACAACAACTGAATACAAGGACTGCAATGCTAGAAGAAAAAACAAATAAGTTATATTTTTTCCCTTAAAATCAGTAACAGTGAACATATTACATTTCCTAGACTTAAGTACAACAATGTCTTACATATATTCCAATATTTAAACAGTTCTTCCTAGTCAAATGAAAATGTAGAATACAATGTGATCATTAGTACCTCTGGTTAACAACACGGTTGTTTTAACAACAATCACAAGCATTCTGCATTGTTCAGATGTGTTTAAACTGGCATTAATAAAACACCTGAGACTGAGGTAAAGGCTACTCCTCTATTAAAATAAATATTCACATACCAAAATAAAATGTGTCCAGGGAAACTTTCTCCAAAACAAAATCACACCATAATGAAATTCTCTAGTATCTCATCTTCAGACCTCTGCCCAGTGCAAAAGACTGTATGTTTCTGAAGAAAGTATGACTCCTTCACCAAATAATTTTAAGGCAAGGTCAAATATAAACAAGCTTTCTTCAACAACCATACAGCATGAAGTCTCACATGGCCACAAAGTACCATCAACATTTGTAATTTGTATTTTAATGTTCTCATCACTGCACATATACACAGCAAAACATTTTCACTCTGCATTTTAATGGTCTTTTACAAGAGGAAACTAGAGCAGCAAAATGCTGCTTCTTAAGTTTCTAAGTTCTAAAATGTGCCTAGAAGACACATTACCTGCTAGAACTCTGTTACTGCCAACAGGCTCTTGTGCTAAATCAGCAGCTTCAGTGTCAATAAGTCTCTTAATGAGATACTCCAGAAATGTGTTCACTTCAGCCACATAAGGACTCCATTTTGAAAACAAGCCAAAAGTCCTGAAGTCCACCGATGCCAGTCGGAGTTTGCAAAAAGTTGTGGAAAGCCATTCTATTGTCTCTCTAACCTGTAAAAGGAAGGAAGTTATTAATCAGCTTCAGAAAGACTGCACAGCAGTACTATTTTTCATTGTTGGGAACCTTTTTCAGATGAAAAACATAGTAAATCAACCAAAGAGGGACACACCTGCCCTGCAGAGAGGAGACTTTTTGCAGTATCCTGCAATACAGAACTTTCAGTGGAATCATTTTTCTTGAAGCTTGACTGTTCAGTCACTGGTGAACCACATCCCAAAGCTTTAAGTGATGCCTTCCAACAGTCAGGGCTTAGAAGCTGCTCTGATGAGCCTTGGGAGAAAGAGAAGGGAATGCATTTGGGAAAATCAGGAGAAAGTTATCAATCCCTTTCTCAACATGAATCAGAAAAGTTTGAACTTAGAGCTCCCTACCACATGAAAAAAAAAAATTAGATAAGGCATGAGTTAGAATGCCCCAAGTTTAAGGGTGAAAGATAACTCTAACCCTGAAACATAAAAGAACATTCTCCTTTGGCATCCATACACTCTCATTTTACAGAGTTTCCTAGGCATTCAGTATATCCTTAGCAACAAGCACACAAGACACCACATAAAGTTTGACAGAAAGGAAGTACTTTTGTTCACGTTTTAGAGGCACAATAAATTATGGATAGCATCTAACGTCAGTCAGGAGATTTTCAGCAGATTTAAATATCCTAGGTCACCATAATTATCATTCTCAGTTTGACATCAAATGGTGCTCAAGGAGAAGGTTGCTACATTACAGACTGTGGCATAATTACAATTACTAAGTGATTCCATTAATAGAAACTTCTCTTCCATCCTTCTGTAATATAGACTGAAAATCTGTAGTCACTGATTTGTGTACTTTGATCTGCAGAAGAGTATTTCTTTCTAGCAAAGCTACAATATGTCCAATAAAAACACATCACACAATATGCACACAAAAGTGAATATAGAAAGTTAAGACAGTTTAAATTATTTCATATTTGCAGCCATTTAACTCTACTGCATGTAGTTCTGTAAGTTGGATGGTTCTGTAAAAAAGGCTTAGTACATATTGGTTCACATACTTACTTTGCACAATCAATCTTAGGAAATCACTATAGTGATCTGGGAACTGATACTGGAGAAGGTTAGTCCAATGCTTGCAGAAGATATTAAATGGCATCAAAATATCCTCTTCAGGTTCAAGGCCACATGCACTGAGAGACAAGTGAATAGATTCCAGAAGCTGGGTACGTTCAGATAGAGGTGGCTTAGCAACACTTAACCACTGCGTAAGGTCAAACTAGAACACAGGACAGGAAGCATTTGTAAGTAGAAAATCTAACCGTTACAATACCTTTAGGAGAAGGGAAAAAATTATCAAGGATTGAGGAGTAGATTTTTACATTTAAGAAAAACTTAAGTTCACAACTGACTAGTCCTAACTCAAATCAGGGTTTTAGCATATTCCAGAAGTCCCTAAATTTATTAAACAACCCCTGGCAGAGGTTGTCAGATTCATAAAGATGTGTACGAATTTTCACACTTCAGTACCACTCTGAAACAAACACTTAAAAGTGCTACACTGAGCTCATCTGCATAGGCCATAAATTTTCAGGTGGATGTACAAAGCTTTTGTAGCTTCTGGGCCATCAGTTCAGAAGCAGGTCAGCAGGGACAATGCTGACCTGCCACTAAGGACAGGTAAGAGTCATGACCTAACCAGACTGCCTGCTACTCACAGTTATTTCTATGTAATTAAGAGAATCAGAGTGGTATCAAAGCCTAACAGTAATTTCTCCACTAACAATACAGGCAAGTAACCTGAGAGAAGACACATGGAAACCACCTGCTCTAATTCTCTGTACTTTAAGATAGGTAGGAAGAACACAGGTTGGCAGCCAACAAGAGACAAAAAATACAGTTTCAAAATTTGGGTGGGGGGGAAGTGCATGGTTGTTTATAATATACCTGGGATTCACTAGCTATTTTGACTAATACCTCCAGAGAGACACCATGCAGAACAAGATATTGAAAGCCTGCATTAATATGCAGACTGCACTGAAGAACAAGCTCTATGAAGCGTATACTGTCTGGACTAAGAGAAGGTAGGTTAAGGTTCCTATTTGCTTTTGCCTCCAAGCCCTGCTGAGATTAAACACAACACGTACCTTTTGGGATGAGCAACACAGATCTATAGAACCTGTCAATTATTTTTAAAAGTATCAGATTTGCATCTCTTTCTCAGCCTAAAGTCATTGTCTTCAGGGAAAGAACACACAGAAAATCAAACCAGATAGAGTATTCATGAGAACTCTACCTTTGTAAGCAGCATGAAGACAACATCGCTGTTATCCTCACTCAGAAAGGCCACAACTTTTTCATATAAACTCACAAATTCACCAGGAGAGGCAACAGGAGTGAAGTAAGGAGAAAGAAGAGTACAGAGCCTTCGATTCTGCAGAATAGTTTGGAGGAGACGTTTGCATTCTGATTTGGTCCCACTGATGAACACCTGAGGAATGGTGAGAAAAATGGTCCAGTATGCATCTATTGCAAAACACAAATCTGAGAGCCTTTTGTCAAGAGAAGCACCATTTTGGGCCTCTTTTTAAAAAGGAAAACTTTCTCCAAAGCTAAGACTGTAGGAGATCAATAGTAACTAAGCAATACAGTTATGCAAGTCATAATGAATAAATGTACCCCTATCAGACTTACAAACAGCCCTTGTGACCACACATGTTCTTTAAAAATACCTATTAATACAATTCTTCTTACGGTATAGCAAAAGAAAATGGATCTAGATTTCTGCTGCCCTGCCTGGTATTAGAAAAAGTTTAAACAGAGCTATGGCTATGAAGGGCTTTTCAGCACTTCCATGGTTGAGAGGTGCTTAAGGACATCTGTACAAGGAAACAAACCACTTCTAAGACATGAAAATAAACACATGGACCCAAAGCAGAGCCCACTACTTTTCTCAGAGTACCCACTTACATTACACTTCCAACCAGCACTTAAAATATATACTAACAAACTTCTGCCAAGCTCTCTACACAGAGTACTGCAAGGCTGTAGAAGAGAAGCAGCTAAACAAGAAGATACACATGAAAGCAATCAGTAACAGCAAACCAAAATCTCTATTATACACTGAAAGTACCCAAACTTTAGTTACTTTGCCAAAAACCTAGCCTAACTCCACTGTTAACTAACACAGTGAGCATTTGTTAGCACTAAGCAGGCATCTCAGACTAACAGTTTTTATTTTACTTAAATGCAAGTTCAAGCTCTCCTGGAGGCTCTGCATATTACACTATTAGTTGAAAGGAAAATGGAATGGAAGCTTAGAAGTTGGATGAGGCTCTGGCCAGCCTGATCTAGGTTACGGTGTCCCTGCCCATGCCACAGGGGTTGGAACTAGATGATCCTTGTGGTCCCTTCCAATCCTAACTGATTGTATGATTCTTAGTTAATTTTCAGGTTTCTGAGTGCTTTAGACCCCAGTATCAGTAGTCAACTAAAAAAAACTTTATCGTAGAATGGTTTACATTGGGACCTTGAAGATCTAGTTTCATTCCCCAAGCCATAGACTAGACCAGATGGCTTGAAACCCCCTCCAACCTGTCCCTGAACACATCCTAGGATGGGGCATCTACAACTCTTTGGGGCAACCTGTTCCAGTCCCTCACCACCCTCACAGTGAAAAATTTCTTCTTTGTACTTAATCTGAATCCAAACTTTTTCAAGTAGGGTACACAAGAAACTTCTCTTAGGCATGCAGCAGTCTCAGAATAAACTCACCTGGCCTAGAATTTCAATGCAAGACGTGAAGAACTGCCTTGTAGGAGGGTTGCGTTGAGTTTCATCACACACATATTCCACTAACGTGAAAAACAAACTAATTCCAACCTTCTTAATTGCAGGCATAGGCTGCACTTTGTAGATATTTATTAAGGCTCTGTGGAAGAAAAAAAAAAAAAGAAGATTAAATTATGCATGGAAAATAATGTGACAATAAAGGTTTCCTGCCAATATACAGCTGTTAGAGGGTTATTTATGACTTGCATGATACTCAAGCATGGGTTCACAGAATCATAGCACAGCTGACTTTCAGAGGGACATCTCCACCAACCCTTCCCTAGTAAAGCTATTTGCCCAGGACTACATCCAGATGGCTTCCAAGAATCTCCAAGTATGGAGCCACCACAGCCTCGCCAGGGAGCCTGTGCCATCCCTCACAGTAGAAAGTGTTTCCTGATGTTCAGAGGGATGTCCTGTGTTTTATTTTGTGCCCAGTTCCTCTGCTTCTGTCACTGGGTACTCCAAAAAGAGTCTGGCTCCATCTTTCACCAGGCATTTCTATACATTTAGGCTAAGCAGATCCGAGTTTAATTCAACTAATTTTGCTGCCTGAAATGGACATCTCCAAACCACAGGAAGTCTCCATGATCAGTCAGAAAGTGATCACCGAAAGATTTTTCACACCATAGTTCCAACAGATTATTTCTCCTTCAAATCATTTGTTCATCCTGTCCTTGGGCCATCTCTCACTCTCGTTTGTGCTGTAAGAAAATCTGCCTCGTTTTACTTAACAGGCTCAGTAATAGTATTTGGAAATGCTCATTAATACTGATTCAATTTGAATCTGTATTTTCTTGAGCATTTCCAAATACATGTTTTATTGATCCTTAACTCCCATCACCACTGATTTTTAATTAAAAAATCTGTAGAACATGCAATTTAATACACTTAAATCCCAAGAACTGCCTAATCCACAGATGTTTTTCAGACTAATGATCAAGAATGAACACACAGAAATACTAACCAAATATTTTTACTTGTAGAGTACTCTGTAGGAAACTAACTACATTAAAGGAATCCCAGCAGAAATCTAGATTGAGAAGAATGGTGTTAAAAAATTTTACCAGTTGGATAAATTATAAAAGGTCTTCAAGAGAAAGAGGACCTTGTATGAATGCATTTATTCACACACACCTCAAAAAGTAGTATTACCTTGTCCTTTTCCACTGCATGATTTTGTTTCACATAAAGAAAACCTACTTCATTCAGAGCTCTCTATTACATGACTATGTCCTTCACTATCACAAGGAAAAACATAGAAACTAAAATAACATATTTTTGTCCCACAGATGAGACTTCTATAATACAAGCTGCTCACTTCCTGAACTTTAACACAGCATTCCTGTCATCATCCAGTCAGCTTCTAAAGGGCTACATGGGTTATTCCAATACACAGTAGAGTAAGCTGAAGTAGAAAACAATCCTGTGTGCCCTGTTGAGGATGAACAACCTTCAGATAATGGAGTTATTCCTGTAGAGGTCTGTGTCACAATTAGTCCAGGCTACTAAGTATTATCGTAAAAGAAATCCAAAACAAAAGTTTTACATTTTAACTCCAACATACAGAAAAAGAAATCTAAAACATCACTACCTAAAATTGTGACTTAATAACTTACGTTATAAAATTTTCCACATGTACTGCTGCTTCCACAACACCCAGAGAAGGTGGCTTCATAGCTTCTGCCTGTAGTTGTCTCACTTCTTTACGCAAAGCATGAAGCTGCTGGTTCACTGCTTCGTTTTTATGTTTCCCTTCAAACTAAATGACAAAAAGACATATTAATTTCCAAATATATTTTCGCTAGAACTCTTTGATGTTGCACCTATTTGTAAAAATTAAGTAGAGCCCAGTATGAGAAAACAGGAATGCAGATGGCTTTCCTCTGAAACCTTTCATCAGATTTAGTACACCTTGCTCAAGCACAAATCCTTGTTCATATTCCCATTTATTTATCACACACTATAATTATTTGTATCTTGTAAGTAAGACTTCTAATCCACAGCAACTGAAACTTAGAGGTGATCAAGAAATTCATATACCAAGCAAAGTGGGAATTTTTCTGTATTTTCATGCTTCTACTACTACCAGTGAGTATATTCCAACATTGGGAAGCAGTTAAGAACGGATGCTGTGAGCAAAATAAACTTTATGCAATAATCTGTTCTTCAGCTGTTGATCTCCATCTCCTTTTGAGCATTGCCTATCAGCTGTTATAGGTAATTATTAGGTGTGCAGGGATTTATTTGATCAGCTGCTACCACTCTTGTAACTACTCAGCCATTTCAGTTCCCTTATCTGTGCCCAAGAGCCACAAAACAGAAGGGATGTAAAGTCTCTGACCTGGATGGTTAGAAGAGCTGCTCCTTGACAACCTTTATTTGAAGTTCCCTGGCACTCCAAATGGAGAGTGATCTGCTCCTCTCGATTGACATACAGCTTAGGTATTGTGTCCAATATCTCACTATTAAGAGCAACATGCTGAGACTCCCAGAGAGCTGCAGTCCTGAAAAGCATTTATTAATAAAGTTACAAAAATATTTATGAAAATAAATAATGCTAAAATTCTATAATCAAGAGATAAGATACTGATTTAGCATGCTGGATAAAGACTTGTGACACTTGCCTAAAAAATGAAGAAGCTTATTCAATGAAATTAAGTAATAAAGAAATAGGTTTATAAGAACAAAACCACTTAAATCTGCACAAGCTCCTTTAATTACTCTATAAAACAACCTCAAAAGGAAAACAAATAGACCACCCTCTGCAGAAAATATTATTGTCCACCACACAAAAAGTTGGACCATGGGACAATCCAGTCAACGAAACAAAGCCCACCTAAAATTGATGCTGAAATGCTTTAGACACTCTCTCTCCTGGGCTTAGCAAGTTTTGTTCTGATTCATAGTATTGTTCTTTAATAACTACATTGGCTAAGAACAGCTAGAAATTAATCATCTGTTTGAAAATAGTTCAGCTAGATTCTCCTAATAGGAGTAGTATAAAGTCTTTCATTCACAAAGCTAATAGTCCAGAAATCTAATTTCTCTATTCAGAGTTCCAGTGTTTCCTACTGTACCTACTGCATTAGTGTGAAAAGATTAACTTATTGTCAACAAATCTAAGCTAAAGAGAGGTTCTATTCTAAGAAGCATGCCAAATGAAACTAGAAGTTAGATGCCATCTGACACAATTTCAGTCATTAGATGAGACTTGCATAGTCATACCTCAGCTAAAGGAGTGGAAAATTAACATTATAGCAAATAAGAAAGAGAAAAACAAATGAGACAAGAAGCAGAAGCACTGAGAGTCTTGTGCCAACACCACAAAAAAAGATGTGCTCCAAAGGGCACCTGAAGACATTGCTAGATGCACATAGTGAGGCAGAAAGAAAAGTTCTATCTTACTTGGCGTGTCGCTGCAAGATGTTAAGGTCTGTGCGCATGAGCTGAATTGCTTCTTTCTGACTTACTAGGCTGGCAGAGGAAATAACTGGCACAGGAGCTTTCACTGCCTGGAGTGGAAGAAGGGGCTTAGGAGTGTCAAACTTCTTCAAGTTATTCATTATCCTCTCTTTGGCTACAAAAGAAAGCAAAACCAAGTTTTGTCAACAAGGCAAACTTATGGGAAAGTGAGAAGAAACTTTTTTTCCTACATGAAACATTTTTAGCAGCAGACATAGTTCAGAGGACTCTTTCCTTTAAAAGAAAAAAATTAAGTCACTTAAGTCTATTTCAACTGACCTGAATTTATTTCACAGATAATTTTATAATCAGCTCTATTATGCAAACACTAGGATCCAAAGCTCCACTGCCTTCCTTGTTCCCCCAGTCACTCCTGCCTTCCACCCTTCCAAACCTCTTCTAAGCATTCCATTTATTCCTCTCATCCGACAGAGGCTCCTAGACCCAGTCTAAGTCAAACTCATCTTACCCACAATACATCCTTACCTCTAGTCTCAACAGCTCCAATTCCTCCCCCAAACCCAGCTTCTAAGTCAGCTCTCTCCTCCTGCTGATTCACATTCACTTTCTTTGCCTGAAGAGTAGCAACTCACCCATGGAACTATTCCAGTTTCTTTCAATTCCCTCCTTCCTCTTCATTAATCAGCACCCCAAAAAAAATATAATCTCACTGTATCTTTAATATACCTGACTGTTATTCCCTTCTGAACTAGAACACCAGGTCACAGACCTTTCACCATACCAAGATTCCAGGGAAAGGCATTAGGAACAATAGTAAAAAGAACCCAGTAGAGACAATCCTTGTGTTTTCAGTGGGTTATGCCTATGCTTGCAGATGTATCTATTTAAACTTTCAGAAAATTCAGCCTCTCTGGAGTATGCTCTATGCAGAGGAATTTTCATGCATCTCAACCACAAAGGACATGACCTCCTGTTCTGTGATATGACAAACCTGAATCCAGAAACACGGATGCATGTCTTTCACACGAGCATCTTAGTGAAAACACCACGAAAATTCAATGCATGGGCATGTAGAGATAGGACAAAGTGTAATGGCTTTAAATTTACAGGGTAGATTTAGAGTAGATGCAAGGAAAACATTCTTCACTGTGAGGGTGGTGAGACACTGAGACAGGTTGTCCAGAGAAGGCAGATGGGGCTTTGAGCAAGCTGGTCTACTAGGAGGCATCCCTGCCCATGGCAGAGTGAACAGAACTGGATGGTCTTTATAGTCTCTTCCAAGTCAAACTATTCTATGATTCTATGAAAATACTATACGCATATAAAACAAACTGTACTAAAATCTTTATTCATAAGCATCACTGTTTCTAAAGAAATCAGGGCTCCACCCCAAAAAACTTTCTCCCCTACTTTCATTAACAATATTACCATCTCTTACCTGATAAGTGGTTGGTGAAATCTGTTTGCCCTGCAGAAATACAGGTGCTATGTGATTCGAGCTGAACCTGCAGCCAAAGGTTTAGAGCTTCCTGAAACTGGTGGTGTATAAGTTCAACATTGACATATTCCATCCACAAATCCTAAAGCACAAAATAATGATATTAACATTTCCACTTCAGTCAGTACTGTGTATCCACTCCAGTAGCTAGAGAACTGAAATAAAACCCTGCAGTTTTAAGTCAGAGGAAAAATTACTACTAGGGAGAAAATCCAACCATATACGGAAGGAAAAAGCTACATAAATGTTTATCACATATACAGCAAGTCACTCAAAAGTGACACTTGAAGAAGAAATCTGACAAGAACACACTGTACAATTTCTAAAAAATAAGAGAGAAAGGATATAGATTATTAAAACTGTGTTACTTAAAAAGCAACACAGACATCATGGCATAATTAGCCATGTAATTGAGCTACATTTCCAGTGGTCACATACACTGGAGGAAACAAATGAGAAAAAAAAAAAAAAAAAGAAAAGGCAAGGAAGAGAAAATGTCCTTCCAAAATCTCCCCTCTTCAGCCTTCAGACTTAGTGGACAGAATAATATGCATTTCCCACTAACTTATATTTGAACCTGACATGTTACAGACTACCAATACTGAAAGATTTCAGTTTCCAATTTTGTCATTTTAACTTTCAACAAGTCTCTAAAACAGAGAAATAATTACAAAACAGCACAAAATAAAGGACTATGTTCCCACAGACATGCAAGAAATCTAGTCATGAGCCTTCACTCATATATACAGGAAAGCTTGGGTATCACAGTATTTTCAGAAATAAAAGAGCTGTGAAAGTATCATACACACTATACATGCCATACAGTAACATCAATTATCTCATTAATTCAGAGAACCTATTTTATCAAGTGACAAATTTTGGATCCTAGGTTGCCAGATGGCCAGGCCAGAACTTCACCTGTTGATTCTGCATGACTTTAGCAAGTCTATGTGCATCATATTGCTTCGGTAAAGAAGGAATATATGTGTCTCCTTTCTGGAAACTCTCTTCTTCCAGCCATAAAACAAACACATTGCAAAGCCTGAAAAGAAGAAAAAAAAAAAATAATCAAATCAATGTCAACTTTAATTACATGCATAACATGTATTACAAATCATTCTCATACTAAGGCTTAGAGTCAGTGCAATAAATACTGCTACAAGGCAACACAGCTCCAAAGGCTTGAGATGCTTTGTGGATATTTTATTAAGTGTAAGTTCAAAGACCAACAGTGGAAACAATTTATTTAGAAAAATATGAAAGGCAATGAAGAGTAATAAGACAGATTTTGAAAAGCAAAACATTTTTGTAAATTAGCACATGATCCAGGTCTGCAACAGTCTCTTATGCCAAGCAATCCTCATCCATAGCCCTCTTCAGAAGACCAAAACAGAGTACATCTGAGCAAGTTTGGCTTCTCACCCCACGACTTCTCTAGGGTCACTCTAGAGTACAGCTACATTAAGATTTCTTTTCAGATTCAAATCCAATGCTACTTTACTCTCATTTCTTCCTCTGCTAACATTACTTTAAAAGAAATGTATCTCTTTTTCTAACTGGCATTATTCTATAATCATACTATTCAAGCTTTCCTAACATGGAAGAACGACAATGCACTCACATCTTCACACTGTGGTATTTATTATCACTAGGAAAATTCTGTTTCCTGTATCAGCATCACAGCTCAAAAAATTGAAGCATTTAGTTCCAAGAGTCAGGCCCTCACAAACTGCTATCAGTATTTCCCCTTTTTTAGATGGCCATTAAACTTTGTGATTTACTTTGGTGTACACCAGTCTGGGTTTATGTTGGAGTGGGGAATTCCTCCAAAATGAAAAACTGAAAGCATTTATTGTTACACCCATAGCACATCCATGGATTGTTTTTCAAAAAGAGCAGTGGTGAATGAATTAAGTCCAGCTGGTGGATGGTCACAAGCGGTGTGCCCCAGGGGTAGATGTGCTCAGGTGGCCAGGAAGACAAATGGCATCCTAGCCTGTATCAATTAATGCATGGCCAGCAGGACCAGGGAAGTGATCATACCCCTGTACTCAGCATTGGTGAGGCCACATCTTGAGTGCTGTGTTCAGTTTTGGGCCTCTCTCTACTGGAAGGACACTGAGATGCTGGAGCAAGTTCAGAAAACAGCAACAAGGCTGGTGAGGGGTCTTGAACTCAAGTCCTATGAGGAGCAGCTGAGGGAACTGGGTTTGTTCTGCCTGGAGAAAAGGAGGCTGAGGGGAGACCTCATTGCTCTCTACAACTACCGGAAGGGAGGTTGTAGTGAGATGGGGACTGGCCTCTTCTCACAGGTAAGAAGTGACAAAAGATATCAGGTTTAAGCTGCAGAAGGGCAGGTTTAGATTAGACATTAGGAAAATTTTTTCACCAGAAGGGTCATCAGAAATTGGAACAGGTTGCCAAGGGAAGTGGTAGTCATCAGAGAATGAGCAGGTTGGAAGAGACCTCCAAGATCATCCAGTCCATCCTATCACACAGCCTATCCAATCAACTAGACCATAGCACTAAATGCCCCATGCAGTCTTTTCTTGAACACGACCAGGGATGGCAACTCCACCACTTCCCTGAGCAGCCCATTCCAATGCCAATCACTCTCTCTATAAAAAGCCTCATCCTAATATCCAGCCTACACCTCTCCTAGCACAACTTGAGACTGTGTCACATCTTTCTGTTGCTGGTTGCCTGGGAAAAGAGACCTACTTCTCCCAGCTACCATCTCCCTTCAGGTAGCTGTAGACAGCAATGAGGTCACCCCAGAGCCTCCTCTTCTCCAGGCTAAACAGCCCCAGCTCCCTCAGTCTCTCCTCATAGGGCCTGTGCTCCAGGCCCCTCACCAGCTTTGTTGCCCTTCTGTGGACACATTCCAGTACTTCAGTGTCTTTCTTGAATTGAGGGGACCAGAGCTGGACACAGTACTCAAGGTGTGGCCTGACCAATGCCAAGTACAGGGGAAGAATAACCTTCCTTGTCCTGCTTGCCACACTGTTCCTGATACAAGCCAGTACCCCACTGGTTCTCCTGGCCACCTGGGCATACTGCTGGCTCATAGGTAGCCTACTGTCTACCAGCACCCCCAGGTCCTTTTCGGCCTGTCTGCTCTCCAGCCACTCTGTCCCCAGCCTGTAGTGCTGCCTGGGGTTCCATCTATGGAAATGTTTGCAAGGCATCTGAATGAGGTGCTTCGGGACTTGGTGTAACAGCTGTGTACAGTGAGCTGCTGGGTTATGGCTGGATTTGATAATGTGATGATTTGATAATATGATCTCCCTTCTTTGTTTGCATTGTACATACTGATTGCTGAGCAGTGAGAAAGTACTAAGAATTCAGACCTATATGGTCAAATCCTCTGAATAATGGACTCTTTCTAAATCTTTTCACTAGTTTCTGGGAATCATAGAATGTCAGGGGCTAGAAGGGACCTCAAAAGATATCTGGTCCAGCCATTCTGCTAGAACAGAATCACCTAAAGTAGATCACACTGGAATGCATCCAGACAGTTCTTGAATATCTCCAGAGCATCCATGACCTCCCTGGGCACCCGGTTCCAGTGCTCTGTCACCCTCACAGAGGAAAAAAATTCTTCCTCAGGTTCATATGGAACCTCCTATGCCTCAACCTTCACCCACTGCCCCTTGTCCTGTCACTGGGCATCACTGAGAAGAGGCTGCTTCCATCCTCCTGGCACTCACCCTGAACATATTTATAAATATTAATAGTCACTCCTTAGTGATCTCCTGTCCAAGCTAAAAAGCCTCAGCTCCCTCAATCTCTCCTCATAAAGAAGATGTTCAACTTCCTTAATCATTTCTGTGGCTCTGCACTGGACTCTTGCATACAGCTTCCTGTCCTTTTTGAACTGGGGGGCCCAGAACTGGACACAATATTCCAGATGAGGTCTCACCAGGGGAAAGTAGAGGGGAAGGAGAACCTCCCCCGACCTACTAGCCACACCCCTTCTAATACACCCCAGAATGGCACTGGCCTTCCTGGCCACAAAAGCACACTGCTGGCTCATGGCCATCCTTCCATCCACCATGACTTCCAAGTCCTTTTCCCCTTCACCGCTCTCCAGCAGGTCAGTCCCCAAGCTATACTGATCCATGGGGTTGTTCTTTCCCAGGTGCGTGACACTACACTTGCCTCTGTTGAACTTCATTAAATTTCTCCCTGTCCAATTCTCCAGCCTAAGTCTCTCTGAATAGCAGCAAAACTATCCTGTGGGCCAGCTTTCAGATATATTAATACTGCAAACATTTAAGGTAGACTTCTTAAAGTCTCCATGTAACAGATTAGACTTGGGAACAGCACAGTTTCAGTATGCAAGAGGTACGGTGCTCTTGAAACTTACCATCCCTTACAAAACAGATCATTCATGAGCTGCATTCATCAGCTGAGGTACAGTGACTAACCATCCCCATCTCCTTAGTCTACTCCAACATAAGACAACAGTCTTGTGCTAAAGCTTTGGCTAAGCAGATACAGCATCTTCCAAGATGGCACAAAAACATATTTGGTACAGCTGAGCTAAATGAACCATGTGTTGATGACCCCAGCAAATACCCTAATAAAGTAATCTTACTGAGACATACTTATTACTTGGTCTGTGACACACAAAGCAGCATTTAACATTTATATGCTAATAATGTAAATACCAGTAGCAGATACGTCTCAACAATAAATATTTTACCAGCATGGGGACAGCTTCATTTAGAAAACACAAAAGCTCTCCCCTAAGTGGGGAATCACATCTATCAACAATGGCAAAATCAGCCCCATCTCAAAAATCAGGTTGTATCAACACACATAACAAGGCCTTGCAATACATCTAGATGAGCCAAAGGTCACATTGCTTCATGAGTCCAACAGCTAAGACCACACTCTGTACTGGGAAGGGGTTTTTTACCTGACAAGTTCCTTATGCAGCTCTGGTGAAGTCAGGTAATCCGGTGAGCAGTTTGCCTTCTCTGGTGATCTGTCACTGCCCTCTGCTGGACTTTCTACTCTTAGTGCTTTACTGGCAGCATGGTGGAAGTCTGCTACCTCTATTAAGCGCAGCTTCATTTCATTTAGCAAGGTGGCATGAGCTGTACTTTGGAAAAAATATCTTCCAATACAGCCATCCACAGGCAATCTAAAAATGAAAAGAAGAGCATAGCAAAGCTTTGTTGCAAGTGTCAAACCAGCAATTCTGCAAATAAATTGACTTCAGATAAATTGCTGGTACCTGCTGCTTTCAGGTGCAGTCTTAGTGTAAGATACACAATCTTACTGACAGTGGAAACTAGTGAGTACTTACTAATCAACTACAGCCCTTGTGATCAGACTCACCCATACTGTGGTCCTGGTCGGTGAAGGTAAAGAAGAAAAAATTTCTGCCAGATTAGTGGCATGAGAGGGTGATCAGCAGGGGTAGCAAGAGCCTGGTGAGCCCAGCGGTAAATCATGAGCCTCTGAAGAGAAGGTACAATGGGCAGCTTCAGCTGGGTCTGCGCTTTCTGCAAAAGCAACATTTTCAGACAAGTGCTCTGCTGCAGTTCTCTGTAACAAGCTATCACAAGTTAACTTAACAGATTAACACAACATGAAAACAAAGTAGTTACTAAGCAGGAAATTTCACAAACATTCATCTATCTTACAGGAAGAGCTGCTCAGCTCAGTTGTTGGACACCTGCCACAGAGCACCTCTAATGCTTAAAACAAAAAAAAGAAACTTGCTCTTCCTCACAGAAACAGATGTTTCTGGTATAATCCTCTAAGACTAGTGATGAGAACAAAGCTGCAACACTGAAGGACATAGCACACTTGAACCAGTAAAAATAAGCCTTAAGCCGTGTGAGGACACAAGATCCTACAGCGTACTACTTCTGGCATTTTCTAGACTACATTCTGTACAGCCCTACTTAAAATGTAGAAACATCATGTGAAACTTGTGAAAGAAAATGTACAGAAGGAAATTCATTTTTCCTTTTAGCAAAAGCAGAACAAAGACAAGTCAACATTTATGTAGCAGGACTCTACTAGTTCCATGGACCCACTAAATCATTCAATAGTTTCAAGCCAGCTTCACATGAACTGTGTCTGAAGCAGAGGGACTGGAGGCAACTGGACATAGATCATGCAAACCTATTTTCATGGAGCTTTTAGGATATCTTCTTTTATTAAAACACATTGAAACTGTTGAGCTGAAGGAAGGGTGAAAAGTTATATTCTTAGAGATTAGACAACTATGGATTTCACTTCCTTCAGTCCAGAATTTCTAACTGAATTTGGGAAAAGAACCTGAAAAATGGTGCAATGTGTCTTATAGCACACCAGGCTAAGGGCATCACTAGGGGAATGACCTAAACAGTTCAGAAAATCCAAAGAAACCCAGACTTGTGCAAAATTCAGATCTAAGAAATGTTCTTTGAAATACAACCATATTTTCCCACTTGTAAAATAATGGATATCATCAGTTCACATCTCAGTGGTATAGAAAAAAATCCACTGAAGACTGTGAGACATTCAGATGACTGAAGAAGTCATGCAGGAGAGATCATTGGTGACTGATTTTTTTCTAGAAATAATGCTATATTTGAAAAGCAGATAGTTGTATGGTACTTTAAGTGTTCAACTCCAAACAAAAAAGAAAACGTTGTCCTGAGTTACGAAACAGGGATGAAGAAGAAACACCTCACCTTCAGAGCCTGATCAGGAGTTGAAGCATTAATAACCAACTCTGCTTCCACAACCCTGCGAAGCTGTGAATCTTCTTCAAATATTGACTCCATATTTAATACCACCCATGAAAACCAGACCTGTACAACACATTAATAAGAGAAAAAAACAAAACAAAGCAGGAGTAGGACCAAGAAGCTTATTGTTTTTCCTAAGAGAGCTATATCTTTGCCAGGTTCTCATTAGAAAGTTGCATAAGCAGTATCACACCTCGACAAAAAAACTGAAATCGAGTTTCATCCTTATCTACATTCAAATTCCCCCTTTTAATCTTGTACAGCCTTGAGAAAGAAGGGGAAATCCAGGGACAACTGACAGAATTACCCAGAGATAGGCAGAAAAATAACCCACTCAAAACCAGTGAAATAAGCCTGCCTTTCTGCCATCTGCACTACAGATCTCCAGTGTACTGCAGGGTACTAGGTGTTTTTGTTGTTTTTTCCCTTTTGCTGGAATTGGGGACTCAAGGAGACAGAAAAGGACTACTACTGAAAATATTTATCAATAAAGTCTGCTCTAATAGACATGTGAGCTTTTACATATCTTTATTTCAGTAAATATATTGAGAATTATTGAAGATTAAAAGAAATCTTAATAAATCCTGTTATATGAATTCTCAGACACAGCTCAAACTCAGTGCAAAATATCAACGTCTCCTTTAGTGTAATAAACTCACGGCGTTCTCTTAGTTAACTATTACTTTATTTCAAGTAAATTCAAACACACTGTGATTGAAAAATGAAAGCAAAAAGAAAAATTCTGCAAAACCAAGAAAAATACAGCAACAAAAAAAAGACATTTGTATACTGCTTATGCCAGGGTTCCTCAATACAATACCATCATACTACTTACCTGAGAGGAATTGGCATTGCCCTCAACAAAGGAAGGTGTCAAATTGCCTGCCACAATCCAGCTAACTAGTGAGGACAGCAGACCTTTGTCACAATGATAGCCCAATGCATTCTGCACAGAAACAAAAAAAATTTAGGTTATTTTACAAGCTGCCCAACAGATGATTGACAAGCTACAGGTATGTCACCCTACCTTCATCCAGGTTTACTTCTGTCTTCCCAGTCTTAGCTCAGCCAACCACTACTGAAATGCCTGATTGTACTGCATTTCTTTTTAGTGAATAGATTCTATTATAGTCTTAGTGTCTGTTTTTTTTCAGGACAGAAAGCCCTATTTTTGTTCTAACCACACCACCAAGTATTTGAAACGCAAAGATCACCAACTAAAATACTATGACAAAACTCATACGAATTAAACCTGTGCTCCAAACAGTTTTTTACTGTCCTAAATAAAATATCAGACATTTAATTTATATTGACCAACTCAAACAAATCAGATAACCCAATTATGACTAATTGTCAGGACTGTTCTTGTTGCATTCAGAAAAATAATCAAAATTAGAATACACAACACATGAATTCATCATATATTTAACAGCCACACCAGTGCACCACATCTATTTACCTTGTGTTGTTGGTAAAGCAGCTTCTGTATACAGTCCTCTTGACTGTACTGAAAAGCAGCCTTACACAAGTCATCCAGCAAGAAGAGTGTTGCCCGGTCCCGGTGCCACAGCTGCTGGCTGGTGAGGACTTGAACCCAGAACTCTAGTACCGCAGCTGGACCCACTCCATTTGGCTGGTCACTTAGAAAAATGTGGGTCTACCAAATTAAAGGGCAAAATTATTCAAGAGATTGCAGCTTCAGTTAAAGCTTAAGAATTGTTTAACTTCATCTTAAATTATTTACAATGATGCTTCTCACCACCTACATGAAAACAGCTTTGTCACGTCCCATTGTTAGATTTCTACAAATTCTACAGCCTGGAAAGCTGAGCATCTTATGCAATCCACATACAAAAAACATACAGAAACAATAAGCAAGACCTCTGTGACCCCAGAGGCATAGATGTCACCTATTTCTGAAGTGTAGCCTGCTGTTACTGGAAAAGGACTTCCCACAGTAGGTCTTTTTCCTTTAGTCTCTACTCCTCCCTGACATTAGTGGGTCCTGGTTCCTGGGCTCCCTGCACTTGGAAGAAGTATCACTGTTTCCCAGCAAAGGAACATTTGTTTCCTACCACAGCCATAACTAACAGTCATAAGCAAAGCTTTCAAACACTAACCTATCTGCTGCTCTCCTCCACTAATACAAGTGAGAAGCCAGTGTTGTATATTACATTCTGTTTTTCAGGTAGTGTTGGTCTAGTATTAAAATAAGCATTTTCCAATAAGTCTGGAAGGCACACATTGCTATATCCAGTGTCACCTTCGCTGCTAGATTTCAGCAAGTTTACCAAAAAATATTTCAGGAAACCAAATTCAACTGCTCACATTTGATGCAGGGTTGTGGCTGTAGAACTGCCAGATGCAATATCCTTTGTAACCTAAACACTAAGTCACTCAAATAAAGCTTACATGTTTTTAAACTAATCATCTTCTTACCTGTATCATACTACTGAGCAGCTTAACATTTTCCCCATAGCTCACTCCTGTCAAGTGCTGTGTTACTTTATGGGTAACCTGCTGGGTCATGCCTTGAGGGACTCCACTATCCAGGTGAAGGAACAGTTGGACATAAGATAAAAACCTAGGGACATCAAGAAATCAGGTTAATTCTAAAAACTCTCTTACGGCACAATATACAGAAAAAAATACTTTTAGAGAATTTAAAACCAGCTGAACAGCACTGGCGACATTCATATACAAGGACTGAGTCACAACCAAACTGCAGATTTAAGTGCTCCACTTCAACCGTATCACAGATGCCCTATGAGCAAATCACAGCAGAGCATAATCCAAAGCAGCTCATCAGAACAGATGATGTCAGAGTTTCTGACCCACATCAGCATGAAATATAGCCCAGGAAGTGTTTGGAACACTGCCAGGTGGTCCAAGCCACAAGCACCCCAGAGATCACATTACTAAATGACCAAGACAGACAGTTGAGGTCCAGCACCTGAAAACACTCCTGGCCGTTGCTCAACTTACCGGTAGGTACACAGTTAAATAACATTACCCATTTGTCCTCCTCACTTATCTGAACAACAATTACATGCAAATACAACTGTCTGAAGGCCACTTCTGTGGCACAGCAGCAGCATCAGAGAATTGTACATGTGATGTTAATAGGACAGTAATTTCTCAACCACAGCCACTGTCAGAAGTAACTAGGCACACAAACCAGATGTAATTTCCCCATCATCTGCATCACATCCTCAGTGGATACAAAACCTAGAACACAGGCTGATAAATTTAACAGTTCAGATGAATTTTTATTGCTCTTTGTCAGTAAATATTAGGAACAAATAATGCTTACTGTTCGTTCTTCAGTAGATAATACTGGCAAGAATAAAACAAGGGCAAAATTTTATCCAGTACATGGACTACTGTTCTCAGGTATCTAGACTTGACGAGTACACCCAAAAGAGGGATGCCCTCTGCACAGAACTTCTCAATGC
>VWZI01013589.1:59451-83743 GCA_013396835.1 Psilopogon haemacephalus | reverse complement strand
AAAAAAAAAAAAAAAAAAAGAAAGAAAAACACACTGATTAGTAGTAGAGAGACAGTGCTGAAGAAATGGTGTGGATTCAGATGTAAAGACATTCATGTCATTTCATCTTTGACATCATAAACAACTAAACCCACAGAGTTTTTAAATTCAGACATAGAAGTCATTTAAACACTGATAGATTTGGTATGGATTTCCTGCACCTTCCAAAATAATCACTGGGGATATGGGGGTGTTCTTCATCCAATAAGTTTCAACAAATTTAAAGCTCTATGTTCTTGCCTATCCTTGCCAAAAAACCTTCCTTTTCATGCAAAGGAAGTACCTTGAGAGGGATTATCACATTATCTAGCTTTAGCATCTCCTCAGGACAAATGACGCTCTAAAAAATCTTCTTTCACTACTTGAGAGGGAGTCCAGAGGCTTTCCTCTCAGTAGGGACTTAGATGGCTGCAGTTAGCTGAGATCAATCCTACTCTTACTATCCAGGAAACTCATTTGCTCTGTATGAGGTTTTGCTAGCATAGGAAGGATGCATATTAGAAAAATATGTACATCCACTGAAGACATGAAAATGAAATATTAAGTCAGCAGCACACAATGAAGAACTCTGTTTCTACTGCTCATCAGCATCATTGGCCTTGAGCTTTTGCATGTGATAAGGATCTTCTTCACAAGGCCAGAGTGTTCATGATGGGTGTAGAAGGAACAAAACACAGAAGAGGTTCCTTTTTTCACTCCATACTCAGTATCACATGCACATTTCCACTCTCAAACCAAAATATCTTCAGTCTCAAATTACTTTAGTGCTTTGAAGCTAAGTCATCAAGCAGTGGCTGATAGAAGACGGCCAAGAATTTCTCCTTAGGGAGTAAAGCAACATTATATGCAGAGAAGTTAGTCAAAATTCTGAATGAATAAGAGGTCATTAAGGGGGTCAAAGATTCAGGAAAAATAAACCTGAGAGAAACTGATCAACCTATCCTTGGCTCAGTACCTTAAACAACATCTGATTATGTCCAAAAACTTTATTTACCTACAAGACAGCTGAAAGCACTGAAGCAAAAACATACTGGAACACAGTCTGGGGTGAAAGATTCAGTATCAGGGTTATAAAGATCTCTATCATTACCAGCATGAGTCGTTTTTGTCTCCCCCACTATTTTCTGAATGCTTTGCTGTAGCTCTGATAAAAAAGAAAAATTACCTGTACAACATTATCCTTTCACTAAGTATGGTTAAAAGTTATTCTTGTCCATAGCAACAGTGCTAACCCCTCAGTTTCCATACTATTTCTAACTACTGTTTCAACCCTAACATGTGGAAGGCAAAAAAAAAAGAATTACCAAAAAGTATGGAAACAGCATGCTTGAAACTACAGTCTCTGAAACTCCATACACCAGAAGTCATTCATTCTTTAAATATATATATATATATATAGCCATTAATAGTCCTCAGCTCATCATTAGATGGACTGCTCAGTCACTGGGGCTTCCCACATAAGGAAAAGCACACCAAAAAGGCACACAAACAGGGTGACAGAGCACTGGAACAGCTGGCCAGAAAGATCATGAAATCACCTTTTCTAGAAATATTACAGAACTGTCTGGACACAACCCTGACTAACTGCTCTAGCTGACCCTGAGTTAGCCTAGAGGTCCCTTCAAAGTCTTACCATTCTGCAATACCGTGACTTACCTGTGACCTACTGTGGTCATTGCCAGTGCCAGATAACAGCCAATAGGGATGCTTGTTTTAATAGCCTTCAGGAGAGGGTGAAGTGTGACTGACTCTGTCATGTCAAGCACACTGTCAGACACAGGGCCTGCAGGCCAGCCATGCTGCATGCCACGGTCATTTCTGTGCAGCTTTAACCTCAGAATCAAGCTCCATGCCCACTGATTAAAGGAAGTCTCTGGTGTTTCTCCATATCGAACAATGCTGGCTAAGTAGGAGACCTGCATCAATGCAGTAGAACAGGAATGAGAGAAGAAGCACAGCTATACTACAGCATATTCGGCGCTAGTCTAGGACTTAGATCAGCTTGGATGAATTTTCTCTATCACGACGCTGTGATTCAAGATCAGGGGAACAGCAGGTATTTTTCAGGCACACCATGTGTTGAATTTATCTGAAAACTGCTTATGTGGCTTTGGTTTCCACTACCCCTTTTACGTCACTCATCCCTTTTGGTAGAGCCTATCAACTTATAGCTGATGTTTTCAAAACTAGGTATTGGTATCAGATTAAATTTTATTTTTACTATTTTAAAATACTGAGGGTACAAGAATCTAAGCATTATTTTCTCTCAAAATTCAATTACAAGATCACGTAGGTCGCACAAAATCACCAGCACAAGTGGCAACCAAGGTTGAAATAGGCTTAAAAAGAGAATTCATCAGATTGCATATGACAGTAGACCATTAAGTGGTGCAGAGAAACAAGTCAAAAAAGAGCAGAGATGAGGGACATTCAAAGTGTGGGAAGGAAAGACTGGAGGAAAAAGCACAGGGTGGGAGAACAAATCATACAAAAAATACTGAATAAGGAAGTAGAAGCAGCTTGGATTCAGTTTAAAAAAAAAAAAAAAAAAAAAAAACCCACAGGACTTTTAGCCTTGATCTTAATACCCTCCCACTCCCCTTCTGTGCTGTGGAGCCGTATCTCACTCAGTCACCAGTGTGCTGAAAAAAAATTAATGTAATAAATGTTTGTAGGGTGTGCAGCTAACACAGCACTGAGCACTAATGAAAAAAGCTTCTAAAATTTTGTGTCTTTAAACAAAAATCTAAAATGTGGAGACACAGGAAGGATGCCTCTTAAATTCACCAGTAACAGTAAGTACTCTTTGATTAAGTACTGGCCAATTCCACTTGAGTAAATAATAATTTGCAAGAATAGTATGCAGCTACCCAACTACAGGCTAGAAAATAATGCAATCCTACAGGTGGAACAAGTTTAGATTTCTATTTCCTCTATAGATTTTCAACCTAAGTCTAACAGTACTTCCAAATAGGTCTGTAGGTACAAAAAAAGGCTGAGTTGGTCCATTATGTTGTTCTAGTAGTATCAAGACAGCACAGCTTCTAAAAGGAAGAAAGAAAACAAGGGGTTTTCCAATCATTATGAATAAGCTATTCCTTTAGTTCTGAAGAAGAAATACCTGTTTTATGCTTTCAGAAAGCAGCCCAGCATATGGTTTCTGGGGAAGGTATTTCTGATATGCTTCCAGGACCATCAAGGCAATTTCAGAATGGACAGCTGGATCCAGATGAAGAGCATCCTGCTAAAAAACAATCATATGATGAAACCTTGCCTCATTTAAAAGGTCTCTACAACTGTATTGTTCAGTTGTACTACAGAGAAATAAACCTTAGTTTGAACACTAAGAAAGAGACTGTGTTGCAATACTAAGGCAGTAACTTGGCCAGTAAGAAAAAATCTGGCCCAGCTTTGAAGAATAACGAGCTCACACTGGGAGACACAAAACCCACCAGTAGATTATTTGCAGAAAAAAGTGCCCCTAATCACTTCTCACATATGTTCAGAGGATTTACAGCTACCAATCCAAAGAACTATAGCTGGTACTTTAAATCTCAGAGTGCAGAAACTGAAAATTTTAAAAACCAAAGTAAACACAAAAAATGTGATGTTCTGTATAGAAGCATAATAATGCCTCTTATCCATTAAAAAAAAAACTACCTTTCCCCCCATACCAAATGGTACAGATGTGACACTGGTATTGCACAGCAAAGACCTCACAATTTTGCCTACTATACTTTTGTTTTTCTCATGTCATCAAGAAACAAGGTAATCTTCACATACAAATACCAGCACAAAGAGCAGAGCTCAGTATGACAGAGTGCACAGATAACAATGCTAAAATGGATCACCGAACACAGGCAACAGGACTTTCCCCCAAATCTATTTTTGCTTATCTCTGAAAAAACATTCTCACCCTTCATTGGACACTGATTTGATGGAGCTCTTGCAGCAATCCATCACATGGAATATATTCCAATCATTTAAACAATGTTCAGGACAAATTTTGATCATTAGCTTTCTTGCATTGTGAAAAGTGTACCTGGATAGCAGCTGCAAACTACAGCCACACCAGTCTCATACACACTTCTCAAAGGATTCGTCTATTTCTGCAACCAGAAATACTTTAATCAAGTGGAAACTGTACTGCCAGTTGTTTTCTCTCGTACAGAGAGGAAACTACTGCTTAGGTGTATCTTCTAATCTCAGCTGCAGCACTACAAGAAAGCAACACAAATCTTCAGGCAGAACGCTGCAAATTTCCAGTGGCTTCCTCATCGTATGCCATCGAGTGTTCAGCCATCATATAAAAGCATGTAATTAAACATGTCCCACTTTCAGTAATGTTTTCACTCTGTAAAACTGACCAAGGTCAGGCCTCTGTTTTTAATACATACATGTTCACTGAGTCCCCAGTTTAGCCCTTCCAAGATAATGCAGGCCAGTTTATTCTCCACTGTTGTTAGACTGTAGTTTAATAACCAGTCACGAATTACTGCTATCTCAGATGAAGAAGGCTTCCACAGGTACAGTGGCAGTTCTTTAAACAGATATAAGGAAACCTTTGAGGGCAGAAAAGAAAAAGGCTAATCAACACTTAGTATGAAACAATAACCAATTGGAACAATTATGCCTATCTTAAAGAATCATAGAATCATTACGGTTGGAAGTGACCACAAGGATCCTCTAGCTCCAACCCCCCTTTGCCACAGGCACTTCACACTAGCTCAGGCTGCTCAGAGCCCCATCCAGCCTAGCTTAAAAAACCTCCAGGGATGGGGCTTCTACCACCTCCCTGGGCAACCTGCTCCAGTGTTTCGCCACACTCATGGTCAAGAACTTCTTCCTAGCATATAATCCGCATCTACCTACTTCTAGTTTTGGTTCAAGATTGATATGGTCAAAAACATTCATACCAAGCTGTATCATAACATCATAACACCACCTGTACAATCTCTAGTTTGACCTGGGCAATGAACATGATGGACATGAGTGCTTACCATCCCAACTTTCTCAATGGTCTCTCTAACTCGATCCAGCAATACAGAAATTATCTGCATGTGGATGCTGGCAATTGCTCCCAAGAGTTCTCGGCCAACTTTTGAAAATGTCTCTCTTGTAGAAAGACTAACATAAGACACCTGAGAAGAGAAACAAAGAGAAGTTACAGTTAAGGCTGAACTTCACTGAGCACAACAAAATACCTTCTGCAAAAGGAAGAACTAAATTGCTCTTGCTGATTCCAGGCAAAGTTGATAAATAACAGTATCAAAACTGAAACTGATTGCCCTAGAAGATAAGGAAATCATGTCACAATGCCAAAAACTGAAGTCTGAAGCTACACACAGAAGCAACACTACCATACAGTTACAAGTAAATAAACTATATGAAATCCATAGATAACAGAAAAAATATAACACCCAATGAGCCTCAAATCTTCAAGTTAGATCATTGTGAGAAAAATAAAGCAAAACGAAGACACTTTGTTTCACTTTGGCTTGTTCTACAGAAAAGCTGTCATTTCTGCCAGAAGAACATGCAGTCAACAATTTTGATTCAGCACCAGATTATAAACCTCTGATGCAGCACTTCCTTAGTCCCATGGCAGAACAAACTACAGAAGTCATGGTTGTTTCACACCTTTTCCTGAATAGAAATTCACTCTTTTCCTTTTACTCACTTCATATATCTCCAGAACAATGATTTTTATAAAATCCTCATCAACATCAGCCCGTTTTGTTTGTGCCATCTGAGCAAATGTGGTAAGCAGACAGATTTCTTCTGAGCAGTTCATTGATTTGAGGTACTTCTCAAAATTTTCAAGATGCTCTGGGTCTAAGAAAAAAAAAAAATCGCATAAAAACAACACATGGTAAGCGAAGCATTACAGAACAGACATGATGAATATTTATATGTTTATTGATATTCCAGTCCCAGAGAAGGAATCCATGACAAAGGAATTGTCATCATCAGGTCATCTCTTCAGAACTATCCTCTCTTCAGCTGCTTTAAAATAAGGTGTGCAAAATGCCATAAGATGCAGTGAATGCATACAATTGTGCAAACATGCTAGTAATTCATAATGAAAGCTAAAATTCCTGCAAGAACACTTGGAACTCAATTTTTAATATTATTTCAAGTACATAATGTAAATAATCCACAGGAAGAACTGCTTCAATCTTCCTGCTCTTTGAAAAATGTGCCATGTTTTTGATCTCCAGGACAGGAGCAATTTTAACTCTAGAGATTTAACTCTGAAATACATGAAAGGGTTCTAGTTCTAAGCCTGCACATGGTCAAGAGATGATTAACACTAATCCCATTGAGCAAAACAGAGGTTTTGACAAAGTTGAGAGACTGCCCATTCTATGTACCATGATCTCAAGCAGCAAATAAACTTGAGAAATCATTCTATACCAAAGAAAAAAAATCACACCCTGGGCCTGGATACATGGAAAGGTCAGTTTCAGTTTCTCAAACTCCAAACAAGAAGATATCTGAATTTATTTGCGTGGATAATGTCTCTGAGAACAGAACTGAAACTACATCAGACAGGAAATCCAAATTCAAATCTAAGAGTGACAAACTGCCAACTGCAAATCAAGATTTTGTTCCTCAGAGTGAGGGACAAGGAGAAGGGTACAAAGAAATCTGAACAGGACTTCAGGTTTATTGTCTGTTTTGTTTTTCCAGATAACTCTGAAGAGACCGTGCAGCAAAACAAGCACTGGAAGCTGCATGTGAGCTGTGAAACAGTTTGGAGAGTGGTCAGCTTCCTGTGATCTTACCATAGCAATTGAATATAGAAATTAAAAAAAATAAAATAAAATAAAATAAAAACACCACACGCTGGTACACTCAGTTACTAAATCTGCACAGGCATGTGCTCAGCATGCTTGTGGTAAAAACACTTCCTCTCAGGTTACGTTCTATTTTAAGGGACTTCAACAATTCTGCAACTACTTCAGCTTGAGAAGTTCAGGCTTCCACAGTCAAAACATCTCATGAACAATGCACTAGAGGACTGTGCAATTTAAGTCAAGAGTTTTTCCATATAATAAAAAAGGCTACACTCCTGGTAGATACAGCATAAATACAGGGAATATCTCATCCATTCATCTCTATTTCGTAATACTAACTTCTGTCCTTATAGCAGAAGTTACAGAGCACTGTGGATTTTGTTGTTGTTTGGTTTTACTTTTAAGGTAATACAGAAGGATTTATAGAAAAAAATAGACTATGCCACTATATAAAGGCATCAAAGAAGCATAGTCATAGAATGTTTTAGGTAGGAAGGGACATTTAAGAGTCATCTTAAACCCCTAAGGGTTCACCTACCACATGAGGTAGGCGTAGAACACGTAAGTAACAAATGGCTATGACAGCATTTGTCGAATCAGCAGCTTTCATTAAGCATACACCACAGAGGCATCAGAGAAGGAATAAGGAGTGGAACTGAAGAGAAAAATGGGATCCTGTATTATTAAGGCTTAGAGAACACATGCTTGTGCTCACACAGGTATTAAACGTCAAGCAGAAACTACTAGGTCATTGCTTGTCAGTGAAAAGTGTGCTCCAAGTTATTAAGATATTTCTGTTTGGACCAAATGTTAAGCAACCTGATTTCCTGTGTTTCCCCAGGGGGTTATTTTATATCTAGTAGCTCTCATAGTCCAGAGGTCACTCTTCCAAGCACAGCTCCACCACTGCACTCCACTTCATTCTGTTTCTAGCTACCTGTCAAAAGCAACTACACATTCACATCTCTATACACAAGCCTAAACCTTCCATCAATTAGCAATGCTTGCTACCACCTGTAGAGTCTTAACACTTAACATTTCTCAAGATTAACTTTGGAAGGTAAAATAAGTTACAAACGTTCTCTTCCCAAGATCACGTCTGTATCATGGTCTCCTAGGGTAGAAACCACAGGAAATTAAGTCAGCATTATACTGGTGACAGTCAAAAGAAGCTATTTCAGAAGATTACATGGATTTCACTGAAAGAACTGTTGATATTCCCGGTCTAGACATTTGGGAAAAATTGTGCTGACAGAACCCACTGAGGAGAATGACGAGGTTAAAAATACCCCGCGGCAGCACATCAGGAATTTTCAAACATAACAGCTAAGCTGAACAAAACAAGAAAAAAAATAAACAAAAAAAAAGTGTTTGTTTCTGTTACAGCTGCAGTCCAGCACATCATATTACATTCTTTGTTTGAAATGCAGCCAAAATTTCTTACAAAAGTAAAAATAAAGAAGACCTGTTGAAACACTGTCAGCTGGCAAGTGCTAATCAGATCTGCATTTCCAAAGCGTAATACATAGTTCCCCCCACTCCACATAAACTGTCTTAAATGTTAGCTAAACTTGGCCAGAATCAAGACACTCAGTAACCTCTCAAGATCATCAAGTCTTCTGCTTCTCCATCAAAAGATTTGCCTGATGTGGTAACAGCTATTTAAGCTACCAGCTAGCTGAAAGGTAGAACTGAGAGTGCAATTTGCACCCTGCAGACAGCAAAGAGGCTGTGAAGCAGGGAGGCTATTGGTTTGTTTACCCGTCAGGACTGCCAATCAAGTCCTGAAATATTTTCCATGGAGGCAGCAGTAAAGGAAAGGCAGCATTCCAGCTGGCTTCTAAATAACCCTACTATAGCCAAAGCCACCACAGCCACTGTGGAGATCAACAAGGACAGAAGTCAAGAGGAAATAAAGGAAAGGTGCCATACTGACACCAAAAGCATAGAAATAAGAACTGAGATAAAGCACAGATCTGTAGTTATGGAAGATAAGGTCTCCCACAATGTAAGCTACCTAAGCCAAACGCAGCAATGTGTAAGGTGGGGGGGCAGGGGTAAAAGGACAACTGGAATATTTCTAGAACAATGAACAACTCACAAAAACACCCAAACAAAACAAACAAGCCCCAATATTAAGTGATACAAAATTCTATATTTTAGGATTTAAACCTCACTCAAATGTTATCAAGGGTCAGGGTAGGACCCAGACACAATATACAAGATGTACCTACTGCACGGCACTCTAAAGAAGCTAGTAACAATCACTGTCAGAGAGGAAATTAGGAGGACAGTAGATCCAACAATTCTCATTAAGATGAGTTTGGACAAACAAATACTGAAATACCATTAACTGCCCAAGACTCTTCTAGGGCCTCTGGATCAGTCATGCTGCTGAGGCTATTTTTAACAATGCCATCTGCAAGGAATTAAACCTGTAACTGATGCAGCAGTAGCCAAACCAACTATAATTGGTTTCGAGTGTAGGAATGTGCTGGTTTCAGGCTAACTGGAATATTTTAATGAGAGAAATTAGATTGACTGTGAAAGAAAAATAATGGTGATGTCTACACTACCCATTCATTTCTTCACATAAAAGCAAGGACAAAAAGAAAGATAGGTCAGTCTCTGCCTGGCTGTCATCGTATTAACTCTTCTGCCTGAACCTGCATATTCTCAACTAATCATTCTGCTTCTAACACCTCTTGTTGACCTCTCCTCACCCTGCACATAAGTGGATTCTGAGATATGGGAGAGAGTGGAAAGGGTGAAAAGAAGGTGGAAGGATGTTTGGGAGCCTCTCATGGGCAGTCTGGCTGCTGGGAGGGGTTTTGTATCTCTGTATTACTTTTTACTTGCATATGACTGTACACAGTCGTAAATGCATCTGCATATATTGTATATATTTCACTTGTCAATTGTGCAAAGCTGTAAATACAGGTTCATTCCTTAAATTCCAGATGGCTGAGTTTAATCTGGATGAAGTTCCTAACTAAGGGGAAGGGTAACACCCAAATCACTACAAGGAGTTCTACCTTTGAGTCTTTGTTTGCAGTCAGCAGGTTGTAGAGTAGTGCAGATCTTTTCTAGGTGCTCACTCTCTGCACAGTGCATGACAAAGAAGAGCTTCCAAAGCATGTTGCTGGACAAGGTTCCATAAGGCATCTCAGACATGAACAACCAGACTCCCAATCTGTTAGAGTAGAAGAGATGGAGAAACACTTGATAAACTAACATCTGAGAAAGAGACATATGGTACAGATGTGGGCATAACAGAACTAGGAAAGTGAGGATGTGTCCTCGCATCTCAAATTGAATTAACTTCATTCTGAACTGAACAAGTCCCCAGAACTGCTGTCAGCTGCTACAATACAAGGAATAATTCCTCTTCATCTTAACACTGCCAATATGCTGAAACCCCCTGCATAATGCAGTCTTGTTTGAACAATAAAATACTTACATGTGTTTTAAATCTGCTTCAAATATTTAAGTCCAAGACAAAGCCAGTATCAATCACATGTGACAGCCTACCTTTTTGCCTTCAAAACATGTAGAACAGCTCTGAAAAACAGCTCATCAAACTCCAATTGCAGTTTTTCCACCGAGTAGGGATGTGCTACTGATCCGTATTGTTTATTGCTGCTAACATACTGCGCCCAGTGGTCACTCACATGACAAAGTGTCATCCTACACAGTGGAACAAGCAAGTTGAAGAAGGATCATTGAGTACATCACCACTATACAAAAAGACAGAGAAGTGCAACTAGATCAGCCTAGACGCAAGAATCACTACCAACCTTCTTTCCTCTGGTTTCCAGAAATTCTGATATAAACAGCACTTCTTTTCACTGTTCAAATAAGGTCAGTCTAAAATGCCTGACTTTGGAGTCTTAAAGTAATCCTGTATGATGACATGGCAGTACAAGCAAAAAGCTTATACATAATAACCAGACTGACAAAGTTATTGCTCTAGTAACACCAAGGAAAACATGGATTGTTTCTGATTTAACTGTATTCCCCTGCTTTGACATTCAAAGAAATCTGCTGGAGATTTGAAAACAAAGACCAACTTCTAGGTTTCAGTTATATTTGTGTACTGGAACAACACGCAATCATCAAGGGCCAAATTAGTAACTACAACAATTTTAGTTAATGAGAGAATGAAAGCACCAATACTGGTCATAAACAGAGGTGACCTGAGAAAACGTTGGTTATCAGTGACTTTCCAAGACAAGCCTAAGCACATCCCTGATGGGAGTAAGCCTGGTGTTCCATAGATCACCTGGTTCCTCTGTACACACAGCATATAGATTATGTGGTTCCACACTTCACAGGTGACTTTAGAGTCAAATACCCTAGAATTTCAGAATTCCAGACCGATTAACCCTAATCTGACCAACACAGAGTGAAATCTACCCAAGAACTCCTTGGATTTTTGCTTTGTTTTGGTTGTTGGCACTGCATTTGTTTCTTTAATGGCTGTTTGGGGAGTTTTTGGCCTTGGGTTTTGTGGGTTTGCTTTGGTTTTGTTTTAGAAGCTCTGAACTTTAAACCAGACTGCATGAAAAAGACTGAATCATATCACAGGAAAAATATTCTCTTACTTGATCAGCTGACCAATTCGCTTCACAAACTGTCGGTACCGTGCTCTGTTAAATGTTTCTAACCCCACAGACAGAAGTTCCACTAAGGAGTTTGCAAAAGCAAAAATCTTCATCATTTCCTGGGGAGCTGTTTTTTCAGGAAAATAAGCACCTAAGAGCAAGATAGAAAAACAAGTCTCAAAAACAAAAAGTATGAATTCTGGATTTAAGTAAATAATTACTGTGGAAGGCTAATAGGCCTACTGGATGTCCTGGCTTGCCCCACCCTCCTGCTGATTGGAGAAGCAAGGGTGGGAGGAAAACAAAGGCTTGGGACATTAAATCTCCTCCCAAAGAGATAAACAGGTAGCCACAGGTGTTTAGGTACTTGTTAAGAGTCTTGCCCAAATAAGGGTAAGCAAACCCTGGGTTCACCTAATATGGTCAGCTTTGCAAATGCCATTCTAAATCTTTGTGGCCAAAGGAACCATTGCACTCAGGCAAAGAATTTCAATTAAGCTACATTGTAAGCAAGTGCTGCTCTGTGCTGCCTCTGCCTCACTGCTCTGCTCTACATTCTGCTCTATCAACTGCTTGGCTTGAACAATGTGGTCTGCTCTGCCTCATGCTTCAGACCAGCTTAGCCCTGAGGTTCGGTCTTGAACTACCTGGAAACTGAAGTGCCTCAAGTTTCCCAGGAGAAGGCATTAAGTGCCTCACAACATGGTGAAAAGTGGCATCAACATTGTGCTCTCTGCACATCTACAAGAGCTCCTGCCTGCACCTCTACAAACCTCTGTGCCAAGAGGAACAAGGATCAGGTCAGAGATGTCTGCCTCTTCCCAAGACACTGCTAAAGTCAGGGAAGATCTAGAAGCCTCTCAATGGCTACCAAGACACCAAGCAGTTCCAACACTGCCACAAAGAAGCCAGGGAGTCTCTCTGAATTCTACACCACGAGTAAAACAGACTTTCCCTAGGGCTCCAGGCTGCCTAATTGTAAGTGGGGCAAAGCCACCTGTGATAAATTTTTCCAATATTCTGATTTTCCTAAATTACTAACTTGCCTGCAAGCATACTTTTGAAGATTTTCCCAACCAAATTAGGACCCAAATTTAACTAGTTTGCATATAGTTTGTGGGCAAGGCTCTTGGAAATGAAATAAAATAACTACATATTTTATAATTCCTGTCTTGTTAATTGCCAACAATCAATTCAATTACTCAAAGCAATAATTTACCACACAGCTAGCAAATAATTGTTTGCTACCCACACAATGAAATTTATGTTTTATTTATGAACAATAAACACCTACTAAATGTGAAGGTACACATACTAAAAAAATATCTATTTAGATTATAAGATCTCTAGCAAGTAGTTCATCTTAATGTCCATGTCCAGAGATTTCAGAAAATAAACAATTAACAAATAATTGGAGAAAAATACAGCAAGGAGATGAAGTAGAAAGATTTGTTCTGAAAGTACATCTGAGAGCACAGCTGCTAAGCAGATCAAAGCTAAGGAAAAGGACTCTAATTATGCTGGTGCTGCTAGAAACTTAAGATATCCCATACACACAGAATGCAATGCCATCTCTTCTACTTAGCCAGCAAGCTGTTACACAGGTTCATTATTACTTAGCTCAGAGACTGTCATGATGCAGCAACATTCTTGGCAGGTTTAGACATTAATACAATTAGCGTAGAGAAGATGGGGAGTAACTCTTTAGCAACTGATTTACCTCCAGACTTAAACCCCAGAAATTGCTGAAAGAGTTCTTGAAACGGAAACTGTGACAACAGGGCAATCAAGTCATCTTCCAAAAGCAGAATCCAGCTTGTTTCAGGATCCTCATCCTATAGACAAAACAGGGTCACTTTTAGCAGCTTTACAATAAAACACACGGTAAAAAGGGTTCACTATCATCCTGATTACAGTTTGTAAGAGGAAAACAAAGAACGTACAAATTGATACAAAAGTCCTTATCTGCAGAAGCAGGGGCAACATAGTGTTAGCCCAACCCAGCTTCTGAAGAAAAGCACCTGTTCAAAGATACACCTCTTCCCATACTCCTTTTCACAGAATTACAGAATGTCAGGGGCTGGAAAGATCATCTAGTCCAAGCCCCCTGCTCAAGCAGTATTGCCTATGCCAGATCACACAGGCACGCATCCAGGTATCTCCAGAGGGGAAGACTCCTTGAATGCAATAACGGATCCAATGTTTGAAAGCTATCTGTTAACACACATTCCTGGAAGCTCCTGCATCTAAATTTGTTTCAGGGTGGAGAACAAAATGAGATCAAAGATTTGAATTACACTTTTTAACTGAACAATTCAGCTTTTTCTTCACAAAAAATCAGTACAATAAGCCTGAACAAAAGCACAAAGTGGAAAAAAAAAATCTGTACCTCTTCTCCTCCTTCATCCACTAGGGTCCAGTTTCCAGATTCTTTCCCAGATGAAGAAGAACTTTTCCTTTCAGCTGGTTTCATATGGCACATGAAGTCAATCCTATTTCTGATGCAAAATGAAAAATCAAGTTTACAAAAATTATAAAGTTAAAAATAGATAGTAAAAAAAATAGATAGTAAAAAAACCAGATACAAGAACACAAAATTAACATGTCAGAAGGCTGAATGGCAGACAGACTTGCCAGGTATCGGTCAATAGCCAGCTGAGTATGATCCAGCAATATGTCCAGGTGGCCAAGAGGGTCAACTGCACCCTGGCCTGAATCAGAAGCAGTGTGGCCACCAGGACTAGGGGAGTGATCATCACACTTTACTCAGCACTGATGGGCCTGCATGTTGAATAGTGTGTTCAGTTTTAGTAGTGAGGGGCCCAAAAAGATATTGAGGTGCTGGAACATGTCCAAAAGAGAGCAATGAAGCTGTGCTCTAGATTTTTCATCATCTTACATAAGCTAAACTACCACAACTAGAGACGTTTCAGAAAACAGTTGTCCCAAATCAAGCCAACTTCAATTCCATGTATTAGAGCACCTTAAGCTGCTCTAGTCCATCACTCGAATACTAGTTTTCAGACTCCATTCTGCATAAATCCTTAGTGGTGACATGCCAGCAAGTTAAACAGGCAAAGAAGTTTTACGTAAAAGACAAAATCCCAATATCCAATCTTTTGCTAACTTGAAATGTAGCAGCAGAACTCTGCACACAACACCACAAAAAACTTCAGTATACTATCACCCTCCACTTATACTCTGATAACATGAACACCAAAGCACAAGTTTTAACATCTAGATTTCAGAAACCACATTGACAATTCAAACTGCTTTCTCACATACAGCACCTATGGCAGATAAGTCTCAGCTCTTTCACCAGTAAGTACAGCCACTGTGGAGGCTCTGGATTCTTGATATTCAGAACTGTGAGCAACACTTCAGATACCTTAAATTAGCCCTTGTTCCAAACTCAAAATACACTAGCAATACACACACACAGAGGATACGCTTGTTTCTTGAGGCAGCTCTAGATAGGGTATGTGAAACCAAAAATAAAATAAAAGCCTCTAATAAACAGGACTCACATTTTACATGGACTATCAAGATCACAGTGACAATCCTAAATACCAGCAGCTGAAATCTTTGACATAAACATTGACATTTAACATAAAGCACACAACAGCTTTCACAAACAACTGATGTCACTAATTAGTTTCACCAAGCACCACATATGCCAAAAATTAAGCAGCCAAAACAGCATATACCAATTGAGCAAACCCAAGGATTTCTGTAACGGAGAGGGCATAATGAAAAGGCCATTGTGCATGGTGAAGAACTCTTTTCCGGAAGTCACAGTAACAGAACATGCAGGCATGTTAGTCTTCATAAGTTACTTGGTAACTGAAAGCAAGCTGCATCATACTGTGCTCAATAGGAAAAGGTACTGCCAAGACCGTATTTTAAGATGAAAGAGTAAAGACAGATTGAATTCAATTCCAAATACCTTATTCCCACCTGCTTTTTTGACTATGCCTGCAATAAACTTTCAGACTTCTAGAAACAGATTCATGTGTCATGTTTTCTACTCTTCAGTCATCAGAACACATTTATAAAATCACACTCATACTTACTTAACAGGAGACATAAGCAAGGCAAGAGACTGCATGAAATGAAAAACACCTGACGGGTTATCCAAGACTTTGATCTGCAAAATATCGAGCATTGTCCAAATAAGTAATCACTTGAAATTAAAGGACAGAGAAAAAGAAGGAAAAAACACCCAAATCATTGAGAAAGATAAATTCTATTTCACATGTACTTCTGGGCACCAGAAAGAACCGGTATGTTGTACACAGGGGAAGTTAGGATCCTACCACATCAGGTAAATAGCTTAATCTTAAGGATCCTTTCCAAACAAAAGAATTCCACAATCCCGCTTTATGGTTTTACTTCATTGCTTGCCTTTCCTATTAGTAATTGCAATCTTTCACCTACAACTAGTGTTCTTCTGTCTCTCAGAGGAGTAAAATGTTCTTTTTAAGAACACGCTGATGCCTTTCTAGGTATTTCTGCACTCCTGATCTCCACAAATTTACTCTCCTTTGCTCTTGAAATGACCCAACTAGTAAGTACACTTTCCAGGGAAACTAGTCCCATGTCAACACATAAAACAATCTGTTCTTCCTCATGCCTTAAACATCACAGAGCTGCCTCCAATCTCATTTTTATCATATACAGTTACTGCTTCAGGTCTAAATACTCTTTCCATCTCTTGAAAAGCACTCACAAAACCTGCTACTCCCTGAGGCATAAGTAAAGAATGAGAAGTCTGTCACCCTGTAAACATGTTTGTGATGGTGCTAACATGGGTAGATATATCCCTTGAAAGAACCCTCACTATTATCATGATTCCATGCATGTGGAAACATGGAGCAGGTCATGTGGGATTGAATAGCTGCAAGTCACTCTTCTCCTACCCTCCTGACTCCCACCTCTCTGATAAAGAATTTAAAATTCACACCTGAATGAATGGACAAGCCCATTCACTGATCCCAGCTGGACATCGAAGGATGTGGTTCAACAAGAAGAGATGGTCACCTGGGCAGCCAATTCTCTGCAACACTGACACCTAAAAAAGGTAATACATTGGAACCTTGTAAACAATTCCAAGGTTCACTCCTTTACTCTTGCTAACTGGAGTAACATTTGGTTTTATTAATTTCTCTTCCCATGTTAACAAACCTCAATTCTCAGAGAAAGTTACAGAACAGTATTTAGTAGTCTGCTTGCTTGGCTTATGAACCACATTCTCTTTGGCTGATGAAAACTAGTTATTTTACAATGGCATTAAAAATTAGTTTATTTAGAAATCAGCATGGATAGAATTTTCTCAAAAAATGTCAAGTCTGAATAGTTTTACATTCAAAATAAGTAAAAAGCATAATGAATACTATGTCCACCTTAAGAAGTGTTGGGTGTTCAGGTGCCAGTCATCATTAATGCTGATGACATCCAATGACTTCATCAGACATGGGAATTCATTCTGAAGATTTGCTAACAGATTCTGTTCAAGTAGGGCAAACTCAAAAAAAATCTTACACACAGTACAGCAAACTAAACAGTAACACTTTCAGAAAAGAGTCCAAAATCCATCCCATGTGTTGGATCAAACAGCCATATCCATGCTTAGCCCCTCACCAGTCTTTGTAGCCACATGAGAAGGTCACTCTGAAATTGAGGATCTTCTACAACTCTGCGAGTAAAACTGAAGAGGACGCTGATACATTCCTTCAAGTGGCCCAAGTCTGAAGAAAGATTTTCTGACTGCTTTGAAACTGCAAATTAAAAACAGAATTAAGAAGCTTTGATGAGCAGCTCTCATCAAAGAGAGTATAAGTAGTGGCTTTAGGGCTATATAGAAAATTTGCACTCTACATCTATATATGCTAAGATTTTTCAGCGCAGCTACTTGCTAATTTTTACAAAGAATAACAGTTGCTTACAGTACTTAATTTAACCTTGTAATTACAAGAATATGATTACTCCCATAAAAGGCCTTCCCGCAACATAAATTTAGTAAGAACCATCATTTACTACACATACAAACTACCTGGGAGGTAGAGAGCAAAGGGTCCTAACAAGGAGGATTAACAAAGATAAATATTTATCCAGGGCAGAAAGGGGAGGAACACTTTAGCTAAAAGATTGTATTGACACAAACCCAAGTAAGCAATACACCTAGGATGAAAAACAAAAAGGTTTCCAAGAATTAAAGCTGTGACATTTCAAATGCCCTTCCAAGAGGAAGTAAAGCAGGAAAAATACCCAGCTGGCTTTAGAATTGTGCTGGGAAGACTGTCTCATATGCTGCCCTTGACAACAAAAGATTGAAGCCCATGTGTCCCATCCCGCCCAGGGTTCCTCTACAGTGACCAGTGGCAGTATGCAGCTTACACTGAAGGCAGCATTTCTGCATCCACTCTCTAGGGTGAATAAGAGAATTGGAGCTCTCCCTGTGAGAAAGGTTTCACCGATCCCTACACAAGATTAACACACTTTATCATCAGAGAAGAAATACTCCAGCAAACTCCACCACAAGACCCAAAACCAGCAGGTGAACAGGGCACTGGAAACCCTAAACAACATGGGAAGCAGTCCAGATCAGTAACACACCTTGTTCTTGCTGCTGAAGAGCCACTGATCTCAGCAGGAACGAACTGCTTAGCAACCTGTAGACATATGACTCCACTTGCAATCGGGACAACACCGAAGTGTATGAGTGCAGAGCCAGTTTCTGATGCACATGCTCTGCTTTGGCTTCAAACAGTTTTTTCAGCTCCCCCAGCACACTGTCATTCAGCTCCACTGTCTGGTAGCGGTGGTGTCCAGTCACTTTGCACTGATCTGCACAGACACCCTGAAATTAAATTAATTATTTTATTTCAGTCACTTTGTCATTTTGCTGGACTGAATGTGGTTACAAAAATTAACTCTGAAATAACTCTCCCCTCCACAGTTTTGAAAGCTTTTATAAAAAGGAACATCTGACAGGTGGGAAAGACTAGCATGTCAGAGCACCCTACTTACTTTTTTGAGATTATTACTGAAGATTTATATTCAGCTTCAGAAATAATTACTCTGTAAACCCTCAACAGCTCAGATTTAGAAACAGACATGAAATTACTTGTCTGTATCAGTGACATATGAACAAAACTATGTCATACTACTCCCACTGGGCACAACTACTTCTCAGTTTACACTTTTGCACAAATACTTGAATCTGTTATTTTAAAGCTAATATACATACTGAAAACAGTCTTTTTCAAAGCTCAATATTTACAGCAGTCTCCCACTTTACATTTCAATTTTTCAAAAATTAAGCATACTCAACTTTTCCCAAATCTGGAATTAAAAGCTGAGGACAGTCTTCCTATGTTCTACCTCCAATTCTTCATGACAAGAAAACCACAACACATAACATTTCTGTTATCCTTTTATGGAACCAAGAAATATGCTTTGAAGACAGCACTTTGGAAGCTTAGTCTGAAAGTATCCTTGCGTTTCCTAAGTTACTAGACTAAGAACTTATAATTGGTAAAAAGATAACATTTTTTCTAGGCATAAAATAAATACTGAGCAAGCCAGGATGGAGTAAACCAAGCAGCAAGTTTAGCCAACTGTCTGATGCCCAGTGGGGATGTAAGAGCAAAACCAAAATCACTTTCTGTGTAGAGAGTGGTCAATAGAAAACTAAGAGTTCTCTGAGGTTCAGTTATTCTGCAGGAAATAAAAGACTCAAATCTACTTAGTGGATGTCTGTCTTAGCACTAACAGAATGCACAGCAGAGGCACTGCACTCACAGAAAGAACAGTAGAAGCCACAACATACAGAAGTACTAAGCACCCTTGTGCAATTTTGGTGACATGCTGACTATTACCAGCATTTGAGTGCCAGAACAGTTTCACTCACTCCAACTGTAATGTTCAACTCCAAAACCAAGTGATATGGAACAAGTCTGAGAGAAAACTCTTCTGATGTGTGCCCTGAAGAGCTCCCCAGACCACTCTTGTTTGCAGACACAAATACCATAAAAATCATGACTACTCTGTAAGTAGCTAAATGCACAGCTCCACTTCCGGAACAACAGCTCCTGGAAGTAAATAGACCTCACACTTCCTCTCTTTTTGAGCAACGCAGTCGGCCTCAAGCATGACTTGAGCTCTTCTGAAGCTGCCACCTCCTACAGCAAAACAGTCAAGAACGATGTCAATGAAAACTGTCACTAACGGCAGCCAGCAAGATGGGAGGAAGAGACTACCACTACAGTAATTCTGAACTCCTCCTCCACCACATAAGCCCCGCATTTACTTGGGAGTACTGTGACAAACTTCACTGGACTCTACAGCTCATTCTGACTGACTACAGATTCTAGTCTGACTCCCAAAAGAGATGACTAACAGAAATCCCACTTTGCTATACGCATTATATCTTAAAAATCAAACAACTACCTGTCTTAAATCTCAACAGGATGATAACCTGAAGTACTGGGTGTCAGTCTAGAGCCAGAATGCAAAGGCTATCATCTGTTTTGGAAAACAACCTATGTATGGTAAACTTGACAGCAAGTAAAATAAATGCCTGGAATTACATCCAGTTTGGGTTCAAAAAGTAGCTTCAGCAACAGTACCTGCACAGTTTTCTGTTCTTCTTTAAAAGTCCATAATCTCCCCTTAACATTTTGGCAGTCTGTCACCATAGCCTGCAGCTCTGCCTCAGCCAACAACAGCTGCTTCCTGCAGCGCATGTAGTTCAGGAGCAGTTCGTAGAATTCATGCCTGTCTTGATGGGCAATACTTTCAAATTCCTCTGTGTAGGAGTCAACATTCTCCAGCCATGAACACGGCTCAAAAATTTTCAGCTCTTCTCTGGTAAATGGCACCAGTTCTGGTTCAGTTGGGAGCTCTGGATACAGCCTTTCATTGTGCAAGAGCGGTTTAACTGCTATTACGGTTGGTCTCTCACAGGGTAACTCAGCCAACAAGTCTCGGTAAGATGGTTTCAATCCCAGCTGCTGAACGTATGCTTTGGATTTGTCAGAGGCATGAGAGATACCAACAGGAAGTTTCTCTGAAGAAGAGACAAGGGGATTTTTAACATCTTGTACACTTCCAGTTCCTTTGTCCTGTACCAAGCCTACTGCTGCCTGAGAGCCAGCAGCACTGGAATGAAATGTACTACTCAATAAATCAGAGTTTCTTGACTTGCTAGTAACTGCCTCCACAGGGCTGTGAGATATACCCAACTTGCTTTTTCTACTCTTCTCAACATCCCACTCACATCCCTCATGGGAAGGAGCAGCTTTGAACTCTTTTGCCTCTGTGGGAGCTTCCAGTGTCACTGCTGAAGATCCTTCATTTGCTGAAGATGAATTACTCTGGTGGACATCACACACATCAGTTTTTCCATTCTCTACTTCATCACCGAGCTGAATTTCTGTAAATTCTCCATGATGTTCCACTTGCACTTCACTGGCTCGTGAAGACGCTTCTGCCATAGGAGCAAGGAAGACGTCATCAGACTCTTGGATCTGGGACTCCTCACTGCCTTTTTTCTTTTTTTCCTAGGGAAAAAAGAAAAATTACTAGTGGCACTTCCAAGCAAATCTCTCCTCTGACCTTGCATCCCAAATTCTAGCATCACCAAAAGTAGCATTTATCAATATCTAAACTCCAAAATTAACAGATTTGATTTCATAATATTTAAGGTAAAAACAAATATACAAAACACAGTGTTATTTATCTGCTCTTTGAAGTCATCTAAAGAACACAGTCTATCAGTGTCTGTTTTCTCAATCAGTTCTTGAACAATGCTCCAGTATTTCTATGTAAAAAGCTGAAAATGTCATAGGGCAGAATGTTTCATTACCATATCAAAGAATCAGACTTTGGTTTCTAAAAAAAAGTCACTAGGTTTCACCACATTACCAATACAGGAAAAAAAAAAGTTACTTTTTGATTAAGTTCTACAGAAATATTTCAGTGAGTGGAAAAATACTTTTTAAAAAGTAATTTCAGAACAAAGACCCACTAGTTGCATTCTGTAACTACACCACCACCTGTACAATTACTGAAATGACTGTTTTCAATAGGTATTACACATTAAAGTTGTAGAAAATCTTAGCAATGACATCAACATTGTAAATCAATTGCCTGTTTTTAAATTGAAAACAGTTTGGGCATAATTACTTCCCACAAACCTAGCCTAAGATTTAGACCAGCCTTCCTCCCAAGATGCACAGGAAATAACATAGCACAGGAAATCAAAGATTTTGTCCTTTTGTAAATCATTTCCCAGTTTTTAAAATAAATAAAAGGCAGTATTTCACCAGTTTGCAAATTATTTGTGTAGACTTACCAGTTTATTAGGAGCAAAATTGAGAAGAGTTAGGTTACAGTGCTCCAGTTTTGAACGACCCAGATATTACAACAAAGAACACCACTGAAACTAGGAAAGGTTCTCAATATTCTTCCATGACTAGGGAAAAGAGGACAGCTTTTGAAGGCAGCTGACAGTATCACATATACTTTCACTAAACATCTGACACAACTTTGCCTTATGAGAAGGTGCACAAGAAAACAGCTCCAATTAAGGCCCTGGCTAACTCTGTTCTCAAGCCTAATTTTACTTCATGTACTCACAAGCACCTTCACAAAATAGCAGTGCACTGGCTTTGCTTTCAGACTGTTTTCCAGTAAATCAAAAACAGTAAATGCTTCTGATTTCAAAACAGATCAAACACACTCTAAGGCTAGCTAAAGATACAAGTGAGAGATTAAAAATAGATGAGCAGTAATTTAACCTAGAATTTTTTGTTATAATATACATCTCCTGACAACTAAGCCAAACTCAATAATTTGCACAGGATACTGTACCACAGATCATATTTTTTACAATGTACTGATCCATATACTTCACAAATGCATGCTCGTTCTTCTCCACTCCAATCTCAAAGTTGTATCTTTCGGAATTGGTATAGAAGAAACTCTCAGTAGCATACTCTATCCCTCCCAAATGCTACTGTTAGACAAAACAGTTTCTGTTAAAATTTACAAAGTGCCTCTTAGTTATCACTTTCCAGGGAAAAACAACAACAACAAAAAATTCCTAAATGTTAACAGCAATTTCATGTGGGAAAAGATGACAGAAATCAGGTTCTGTTTTAACAGGAAAGCAAAGCCTGCTGTTCATCCTTCTGATGGCTTAGCCTTTAAGTTAGAGGCTCGTTAGCCTTGTCCTATGCTTCACCATTCTCCTTTCCCAGCATGTCAGTGAATGATGCCTCAGGCTTTAAGGGCACCTACTATTTTCCAGGAAACATCTCTGGAGTAACTGAGTGCTGTCAACCCCCATACACATATACATCACATTATCTTCATCAGACCCAGGTTCACTGGTTTTCCCACCTTACTGTGTCTGAATCAGTCTGGTGTTACTCAGGTTGGACAAGCTTAACTCCAGGGCTTTTATCTTTAAAGAGCTTTGGGTTCCATTTCACCACTTGGCTGCTCTACAACTGAGCACCCTTTTTCCCAGCTCACAAGAATTTCAGATTTTCAAAGGATTACTGCTGTATCTGAGGCATGGGAACTTGAGTTCTTAATGTGACCAAGCCCCAGACTTCATCCTGAAACACTCCTGCACATTAACAGGGGTGAACATAATAATAGCAACAAAAATATCAGGAATGGGTAATGTGTAACACTGAAAGATTCTAGATTCTCACACGTGACATCACCAGTGAATTGTTTCACAGTGAATTACACCTAGAAGAGACAACCAAAGGCAGCGGCTGCTGGAGTCACGGTACACGTGTTGGTAATGACCTGCCCGGTGTCAGCCGTGACTCACTGCCTTCCTGCAGTGAACTGATCCTCTTAGTCAACAGTCCTAAGACGCGACTGCCTTTTGCATACTACAGAGCTGAATCAAAACAATGACACATACACTTTTCTGGGCTTGCTTTTCCCTCCAATTTTTCTTTGCCTTGAACTCAACAATCACTGCCATTGTTGGCACTTAGCTCTAACATGTTTCACAGAACAGTGGTCAATTAATCCACCAATTTATTTTCCAAGTGCCTTTACAGGAAAGCAAAGCTTTTTTTCAATGCCTTTTCTCTATGTAGTGCAGTTTACAACATGCAGAGGTTAAGCATTAAGAGAAACATTTCCATTGACTCAGCTTTGTGGCAAGCTATTTCAGTACAGATCATTCGCCCACACTACTGAAATTCTGTGTAGCACCACTGCAAGGAAAGCAAAACCTTCAAAAGCTGTCAGTACTAACATAACGAACCAGGAACACACAATAGGATTAAAACCTAGGAATCACGATACTTGACAACTAACGAAAAACAAGCACTGTCATTTGTTTTGCGTATTACAAAGCCAAACCTATACATACACAGTAAAACTGTCATGCCATACTGTACTACAACACTGCTAAATGCTGGTAGGTTCTGTTCTCTTCGTCTTCACCACAGAAGCAAATCTGGCTGCCTCACTAAGTAAAGCTATTTGGAAAGGCCATGAGTTACAGAAACTAACAGCTTGTTTACTCCTATTTACAGAACTGGAACTATCACACCCTTCACCCAGCAGCCAGTTACTCTAACACCGTCTCAGAAAAGCGCTGCTATTCAGGAGTTCTTTTGAAAGAACACCCTTTCTCTGATCTAACTGCTTTCAGCAAAAGAGGACTAACAAACATGGATACAAACACGGCCTAGAGCTGGCAGCTTTGCCACTACTGTAAAAAAACTAACTAACTAGAGTAACCCGTACACTAGTCAATGTCCCTGACACTAACATTCTCCCAGCACCTGCCCATTTATCAGACCAAACCCC
>VWZI01013589.1:14380-55406 GCA_013396835.1 Psilopogon haemacephalus | reverse complement strand
TTCTTCTCTTCCCCCTTTCTCTTAGGTGTATTATGTACATATACAGACAACTTTAGTCAGGTAGTTTACAACTAAATATCTCTTTTGTATGGACCTGTGGTGGAAGTCTCCATAATTTGACTCAAATGAATCATCAGATCTCTCCCTTTTCCCTCCTTTCTCTCAAGTCAAATGGTGGGCTCACTACCAGGAGCCATCTTTGCAAACCTGGGAACTGATGGCGATACAGTGAGGGAGAGTAAAAATGAACCAAAAAAACAGTAAGTTGGGGAATCATCCATAAGTAATCTTCAGGGCATGCCTTTTATGTCCAGAGTGAGACATCAGGAAGTCATAATTAGACAGGACTTCTCTCCCAGCATGACAAGCAAACTAGAACATTCATCTTTAGCAACAAGCTGAATCTTCGTCTTCCATCTGGAAGAAGCATCCTTCACCCTTGTCTTCCCTGCCCACCTTCTGCCCCTGGGAAGTTAATTCAGCTTTGCTTTTCATCTTTCTCCTCACACACACACTTTCAACTGTCCCAGGTCTCCTCAAGAAGACAGACCACATAGAAAACCATGCAGGGAAGAGCCCAGAACATTCTATCTTGGTGTTTCATCCCTGCTTTAGAAGACAGCTCAGAGCAAGTCATGAAATTCAATATTCCTCAGGCTGCCATGCTTTTCTTCTGTCCAAGCATCACAGGCCCCCACCTCCATGTCAAGGATTTCTGGAATAGGCTTGATACAAGAGAAAATGAGCAGATTCTCTTTCAAAATAAGATTCTGAACCATAAAACATGAGAAGTTACCCCAAAAAATGGGAAGCAAGAACTTCTGACTAGGCTTAAAGGGATCCTTGAACAGCTTACAGTAGGCAGTACATCAGCATAACTCCTGCTGCAAAAGGTGATGGAGTATGTTGCATGTGAAGTATTTTCCTCTAGTACTCCCACGTCAAGCTTCCAGTAGACTGAAAGCACCAAAGTACTTTTTTTTTCTGGGGCGGGGGGGGTGGGTAGAGCACCATTTGCAATGATAATTGTACACATTATATCCCTTACCTTGATATAGGTACAGTAATCGGACTTCTCACAGCAGGTGCATTTCTCTGTGTGTTATAGTAGTTTTCATAAACAACAGGAGCTAGGAAAAATTAACTGTAGTAAAGAACAGACCTTTTTTAGACATAAACTACCTGTCAAACCAACAGGTGTGCTAAGTCTTCCATTTAGCAGAAAATGACTGATCAGAAAATGAAGTTACAGAGGAGGAGATTATCTTCATGGGATGGTGATAAGTGGCAAGAGACTAACTAGTGCTGCCTGCCAGTGAATATAAGGAGGAATTTGCTAATCAGGGCAACTTCATGAGGAGTAAAAGGAAGTCATCACTACTTTATGAGACTGTACTGAGCTCTTACCTGGTGCCAAACTTCCAGTTTTGCGTAAATTTACAAAAAAATCAACATCCTTCTCAATGCTGCACATTTCCAAACTCTTGCGTATCTCCTCGTATTTCTGCGGAAGGGGAATCAAAAGTATCATGTCAACAGCTAAGGGTTTTTTTACTGTTGTTTATCACACATAGGGTGAAGGTCCAGTGCTCACCCTGAACACAAGCTTCAATGGTGGAGGAATCATATAATCATGGAAAGGTTTGGGTTGGAAGGGATCTTTAAAGGTCATCTAGTCCAGCTGCTCAGAGCCCAGTCCAACCTGACCTGGAATGTTTCCAGAGATGGGACATCTGCCACATCTCTGGTTAACCTTTTCCAGTGCTTCAGTCAGCCTCAGAAACCATGGGAATCCCACAGGAAACCTCATCTGCAGGAGGTCCAGCCAAAACCTTTTGCCTGCACACTCATGCTCATGTCTGGTGGCCACAGCCCAACTCAGACATAACACAGCTCAGTGTACAGGAAAGGTTTGCTTTCCAAACAGAATAATGAGCATTTTCATTTGGCATACCTCATCATTATGCACACATTCCAGAGAGAGCTGGTTGACATGAAGCCAGAGGGCATTCCGAAAGTAGTTGATCCGCTCACACTCCTGACTCTCAAAGAACTGTAATGGCACAGACAAAACAGCCCTACCATCTTTAAAATGAGAACAAATCTCTTTCATCCTCATTGCTTCATATCTCCAAGTACTACAAGGCTGACTGCTGCTGGTTTTCTCCTGCCACAAACATGGAAACCATGAGTATTCCAGCTTGTCCAGAGGAGAAATCATACCTTTATGCTACCAGGTATTTCAAAGATGATTGTTAAGCTCTGCAATGTCTGCAGGACCAATGTGGAAAGTGTCATCCAGCACACAGCTACCTCTCTGAAGACCAAGCCAGTTTCTCAAGGCAGTGCATTGGTTACTAGGCACTCTGTGGTGCTGTAGTCCCAGCTTGCTTCCCCCTCACTGCTACAGAGCAATAAAAAAGCACTGGAGATCTATGAAACCAAACGCATGTTGACTAGTTGGTCTTCTCCTTCTTTCCCATCCAGCCCTTTCCAAGCAGGTTTAAATGCAAGTCTTTTGAAACCTGCTCAATTTCACGTGCCTTCACCTATTTCCACAAGAGATAACCTTTCATCCCAAGTGTACACATGCACGTATTATCAGTTATGACCTTTGCAACACACTGAGGGGAAAACCTTCATGTGATCTATCTGTGGAACTGAAACTACTGCTTCCTACAGCCCGTAATTGGAGAGGTTTTCTTGGAAACCACACACACCAAAATCACACCATACTAACACATGCCGCATAAAAGAGACATAGTCTATTTCAAAAGGAAAAAGTCAAATAAAGGCATGAGGAGAAATAGCTTGGGAAGACATTGGTGTGGCTGGGGATGGAAAGACTTTTTGCATCCTTGCAGCAGACCTGGGATAAAACCTGATCTCTGCAGGATGTCTCCATGTCTTGGCCACAGATCACAGATGGCTGCAAGATGCAGGTCAAGAGCAAAGCAACTGCACAGTTGTCTCCAGAAGCTGTGGACCTCCCCAGTCTATGCTGGAAGTCCCCGCTAGACCACTTCACTGTGAGACAGTGTGGTTTAGGCTGATACAACCACTTGGAGAAGTTCCCACACTGCAATATGGCTTGTGAGATACCAGGCAAAAGCCTCCACATTCATTGGGATGGCTTCAGCCAGCCTATATCCACAACCTCTGCTGAAAAGTCATTTCAAGTCTTTAAGAGTTTCAGAGCCTGCTGTGTGGCATGACAGCAACAGCACGTACTGGCATCAGTTGCCAGGTGCGCAGAGGTGACCATGAGCATGACTGTTTTAGACAATGACCATTCCGAACACACAGGCAGGTAATGGGCAAAAACTTTGCTGCTTGGTGCACTGACTCTGTCAGTTATAAAAAGTGATGAAAGAAAAGAACAAAAGAAAAGAAAGAAAAAAAAGAAAAAAAAAAAAAAAAAAAAAAAAAAACAAAGAAGACCGGAAAGCCTGGAAAACCACAGAGATGGAAAAGCTGTGCCTTCCCTGACCCCACGGCAGGGAATGGACATCCAGAGAAGAAACTGCCATGTGAAGATGTTTCAGGCCATTTACCTCACAAGCTTTGATGTGCTCTTTCTGCCATTCTTCCCGGATCTTCTCCAGAGTGGTAACATTCTGCTGGTAGCTCCTGTCTGTAAGGAAAATCACACTGTCAGTTGATTAACTTTATTTTTTTTAATCTTTTTTTGGTGGGAGTTAATATGTGAACCCTGAAATGGTTGGAATAACAGAGAGAAAATGCACGAGCTTGGGTAGTAGGTGGGCATGGCAAAGGGACTCAGAGCCACAGAGCAAGACAGAGGGTTGTGCCATGAGAGCAGCTTTGGTGGGCCATGCAGACTTCTCCAAGGCAGATGCATACCTCTGGTATCTTGGGCATGTGTTGTTAAGGAGTGGTGCCTGACCCAAGAGCTGGAGTTCACCCAAAAGCCTTGCTATGGTTTCATAACATCTTTTCCCCAGGAAATGCCCTCCTTGCCCTCCAGACATTGCTTTTCCACACTTACCAGAGTCCTCCAGAGCTGATTTCGTCTGAGCCAGCTTCAGGAACAACTGCCAAAAATAAGAGAGACAAAACCAGAAGACAAGACCCCTGTTTGATCACTGGTGGTGCTACAGTTCAACTGGAGAACATTACCAGCCCTCTCATCTCATTCCAAACCCCAGAGCTAGGTAAAGAGCAATGGGGCAGGAGAGCTGCAAGAAGGAACACCCTTTTTTCATCCTATTCCATGGCCACTCCCCTCTCTGTACCTTCTCCTGCTGCTTCTGTGTCACTAGGTTTGCGTTGCGGTGCACAGCCTGTTCTGCCTCATCCTTATCCCTGCAGCGCTGCTCATAAAGCCGCTTGGCCTAGGAGAGCCATCAAAAAGGGCAGGAGCATGTCAGCAGGTAAGAAGATGCAAATACAACTCACGCAATCAACTTTGAAGGAAAGCACAGCCTACAAATAAAGAGGCAGGTGCAGGCTTCCAGCAGAGCAAGGGATGGCATGCAGTGTCCCACAGAGGATCATAGAATGACAGAATGGTTTGGGTTGGAAGGGACATTAAAAATCATCTAGTTCAGCTAGGTCTGGTTGCTCAAAGCCCTGCCTAATCTGGCTTTGAACACTTCCAAGGAGGGGGCATCCACAGTTTCTCTGGGCAGTTTGGGTGACAGAGTTCATAGTGTTGTCATCAGTGGCACAGAGTCAGTTTGGAGGCCTATAGGCAGCAGTGTTCCCCAAGGATCAGTATTGGGTCCAGTTTTGTTCAGTATCTTTATCAATGACCTGGACAAGGTCATTGAGCATACCCTCTGCAAGTTCACTGATGGTATAAAATGAGGGAGGACTGCCAGGCTGTGCTGCCATTCAGTGAGATCTGGACAGGCTGGAGAGCTGGACAAAGGCTAACCACATGAAGTTCAATAAGGACAAGTGCAGGGTCCTGCATTTGGGGAGGAATAACAACAGGTACCAGTACAGGTTGGGGGCTGCCCTGCTGGAAGACAGCTCTGTGGAGAAAGACCTTGGAGTCCTGGTGGACAGCAAGTTCTGCATGGGCCACAATGTGCCCTTGTGGCTGAGAGAGCCAATGCCATCCTGGGGTGCATCAGTAAAAGTGTGTCCAGCAGGTCTAGGGAGGTTCTTCTCCCCCTTTACTCTGCCCTTGTGAGACCACACCTGGAATACTGTGTCAAATTTTGGACTCCCCAGTTCAGGAGAGACAGGGACCTGCTGGAAAGAGTCCAGCAGAGAGACACAAGGATGACTGGGGGAGTTGAGCATCTCTCCTACAAAGAGACACTGAGAAACCTGAGGCTGTTTAGTCTAGAGAAGAGAAGACTGAGAGATCTGACCAATGTATACAAATATCAGGGGTGANACCTGCTGGAAAGAGTCCAGCAGAGAGACACAAGGATGACTGGGGGAGTTGAGCATCTCTCCTACAAAGAGACACTGAGAAACCTGAGGCTGTTTAGTCTAGAGAAGAGAAGACTGAGAGATCTGACCAATGTATACAAATATCAGGGGTGAGTGTCAAGTGGATGGGGCCAATCTCTTTTTGGTGGTCAGCAGCAATAAGACAAGGAGCAACAGCTACAAACTGGAACATAGAAGGTTTCACCTCAACATGAGGAGAAACTTCTTTACAGTGAGGGTGACAAAGCTCTGGAACAGGCTGCTCAGAGCAGTTGTGGAGTTTCCTCTGGAGGCTCAAAACCCCCCTGGATGCATTACTGTGCAAACTACCCTATGGGATCCTGCTTTGGCAGGCAGGTTGGACTTCATGATCTCTGGAGCTCCCTTTCAACCTCTGAAGTTCTGTGATTCTGTGATCTAGAGTTTCTGAAGGACATGGCCAAATAGTAGCCTTGCAGGTTTGGATACACACCTTTCTTTTTTTCTGAGCACTACCTGCACACCACTCATGCAGACACAGCATAGGGACTTGCAGCAGAAGAGGAAGACCTGTGTTTAACCCTGCCCCAGCATCACACATGCATATGCTAGCAGCATTAACCCAAGGCAAAGAAGAGCAGCATGTTTGCCTTACCTCCATGGTCTTCTTGTACTGCAAATTCCTGTTTTTATGAATTGCCTCCATTATCAGCTCTATCTGAGAAGAGAACAGACCCAGAGTCAGCTTGTAACTGACCACTAAAGCCCCAGGGTGACCTATGTGGCTCAGGGAAGGAAGAGGCATGGACCAGGCTGAGACGGAATTTAAGGTCCTTCATCCACCCAAAGCATCTTTACAAAACCCATTTTTATGCTTCTCTCTTAAGCCTCCACTTATATACATGCAAAGGAGGTCCGTAAATTAAAACCTAACAATACATGTGCTGTACTGTCTTCATAGCATCTGGAAAAAACAGGGAGCCCACTACTCTTCAGAAGGTCCAACCCAGCCTCTTTTTCTAGCAGTTTCCTCTTATTTTCCAGATAAAGGAATATCAGAAGTTTAAAAGCCTCCTGATTTTACCACAACTATGAAGATTAAACAGCATTATACATACACTCTAAAAATATCCCTGGTTCAGGGCCTTGCTGTCACAGGCCCCAAAAGGCATTCAAAGGAGAAGGTGTGGCAGTAAGAAGGAAGTTGAAGGTTGCCACACAGTTCACCAACATGGTTGCAACACATAGGAAGAAGTTCAAGACTTCCCAGCAGCAGCAGGCACCAGGGAGTGGCACAGAGGGGGCTGGGGACCAGCAGGAGACACCAGTCATGAAAGGCCTATCATTGAGACAGGACTGACAGCCTACGGTGAAGATGCACATTCCCAAGGTACCTGACCTTTTTCCGATGCAATTTTTGTTTTTCCCTGAAGTCTTCCATTTTCTTTGCTTCTTCCCGAAGTNAAAATACTCAAATCAGCTATGGTAGCTGACATCAAACCAGTTCCACATCATACATCATCCTGCAGAAACATCAAAGCAGCAACACTTTGGAAGCAGGCTTCAAGCAGTGCTTGCCTGTATTAAGGACCAGTCTTGCTAGAACCTGTCCTTCAGTGTAAAAAAATTTGTATCAAGAGAAGTTATTCAAACAAGTACATCTCCCAATTCCAGATTAATTCAGTCACATGTCATCACATCACACGCTGTAGCACCTGTCTGAAGGAAGAATTGCCCCAGGCTAGTAGACAACCAACCTAGGGCACAGAAATCACAAAACCTCATACCAGCAAGCCCATCAGAGGAGCTAAGCCAAACTACAGCTTACGGTTCAACCCACAGAGCTGTTTCAAATCCACAGCTTTTAATAGTCAGCTACTGTGAGAACAGAGAGGTCCACCAAGGGACAGGACAGCAGAGAAACTGAGTTAAGGCAGAAGGTGGACTCAGCACTGGATATCAGAGTGCTAGCCCTCAAGGTTTGGAGACTAGCTGCCTGTACCCTGGAAGGCTGGAAATGACAGGATGATGTAAGACAGCCAAAACATCATCTTTTAGATACTACAATTAGAATAATAGAATCATTTAGAATAGAAAAGACCTTCAAGATCATTGAGTACTACCATAAACCTAACACTGCCAAGCATACCACTAAGCCATGTTACTAAGTGCATATCTATATGTCTTAAATACCTCCAGTGTTAGTGGTTCCACCACTTCCTTGGGCAACCTGTTCCAGGCCTTTTGGTGAAGAATTTTTTTCCAGGTATCCAATCTAAACCTCCCCTTGATGTGCAGTTTGAGCCTATTACCTCTCGTCCTGCTGCTTGTTACTTGAGAGAACAGACTGACCCCAATTTTGCTATAGCCTTCTTTCAGGTAGTTGTAGAGAGCAATGAAGTCTCCCCTCAACCTCCTTTTACCCAAACTAAACAACTCCAGTTCCCTCAGCCACTCCTCACTGGACTTGTGCTCTATACTCTTCATCAGCTTCATTGCCAGCACCCAAACATCTTTTTTTTTTTTTGTAGTGAGCGGCCCAGAACTGAACAAAACATTCAAGGTGCAAATCACTGCATCTGTGTGCAAAGAAAGCAAGGCAAGTCAGTCCAAGAAACTCCAGGTGAACTTCCCATGCATAGCTTCTGACGTACAATGCAAGCATGATCTCTGAGCCGCAGCTGTCCCCCAAAAGGAATTCTCTCTTCCACACATGCCCTGGAGCACTCAATCCCAAACTCTGCATGCTCAACTGAGCTGGACTAGGAAAACACCCTATGCTTGATTCCAGAAGTGCACAAGTTTAGAGGCTTCTCTGCTATTTTCTTCTCAAGCAGTTGCCTGCAGACTTTTGCACTGCCAAGTGTCCTGGCAAACACAAAGGATTACTTACGTCTCTTGAAGACATCCAGAGATCTTTTCAGTGTGCTGAAAAAACACAAGCAGAGCATTAAAAACAGTGGGAAAGCACACCCAGGCACAGGCATCAGCAGAGCACCTCTCCCAAACCAGGTAATGACTCTCTCATGCAACAGTGCCCAAAGCAGCTTGAACTAGGTTTGTTTACCCGCTTTACACCAATACCTTTTTTCCTCTCAGCAAGTACAAAACAGCTCACTTGGTCTGAGATCTACATTACATATTTCTGAACATTGGAAGCTATTAAAAATTTTGACTTTCATAAATGTTTCAGGCAACCTACTAGAAGTATCATTTGGGACTCAGAAACATCTTCTACATAGTGCATTGGCCAGTGCTTGAAAGCACAGGGCACTTTTCTCCCTATTAATATTGTGCAATAAAGATTTCAGAAACATTTTATATGACACCTCAATATAAAACTGTAAATAAATTATCCAAGAATACCAGACTGGGCATAAACAGAAACAGAGCAGGAAGAAGGTGCCAAGGGTCACTGCAGAAATGAAGATCCACTCGTGGGCATGACTGCAGCAGTCACTGCACCCGTGCACAGTGGTAAGAGGCTAGGCTTTGAAAATTTGCTTGGTTTGAATCAAGGAAGTACCAGTACTTTCCTCTGACCACAAAAACATTCAGGGTCTTATGCTGATCAGCCCTCTGCTGAAACAGTGGCCCACATCTTGTCTGAACATCTGTGATGCTTTGGTTGATATATGGCTGGTGGGACCTTGGTGGAGTCAAACTCAGTTATTGGGAAGGGCTAACCCAGTTGTGCACCATTCATTCACAAGACCAATTTCAGATCATCTGGTAGCATCCCAATTGCATTTCAACACTGTTTTGTCTCTCACAGCCTGCTTCTGTCTCATCCTCCTTCATCACTCCAAGTAAGGGCACCCATAAAAGCAAAACACACAGAAGACTGAACTCACTTCAGCTCCGTCTGCCCACAGGGCTTCTTCTTTGACAAGTTAATGAGCTCTTTGCCATATTTTTCTTCTATAACTGCCCTGTTGAGGAAGGAGACAAATGAGAAGAAGTGCTCATTTCAGAAACTGGTACTTGTTTGGAGCAGAGACCAAGACCCACTCTTAGCATGCTCTCTCTTCTGATATGCTGCAAACCAACTGTGGACACTGGCTGAAGGGAAACTTGTTTGCATTTACCCAACAGCCTTTCTAGGGAAAACACTTTGTTGTGCTGTATCTGTGGTCCTGTTTTGTTGGTTTCCCCATCTTCCCATAGCCAATGGGTGCACAGACTATCTCCACAGGAGATGGAGGACTAAGCAGCCAGTGCAAGTGCTAACTAGATGCAGCCGCATAAGTAACCTGAGGAGTTTTAGCTCAGTTTCTTTGGGGAACAAGGCTTCTGCAATCACATTTTCTGCATCTTGACCATCAGCTTCTGTGGGTCCATCTACACAATATGCTTTTGAATCTGACTTAGCTGATTTAAACCAAATGTAATAAAAGGGAGTGGGCATCTCAGCACTCATCCACCATGGTCCCCAAAGTTCAGCTGGGCCATTTAAACAATTTGGGACTTCTTAAAATGAGGCAATAAGTACTCTTTCCTGCCTGCCTCTGGTCTTTAGGGAGAACATCTGAGGAAGAGGCCACATCTTGTGATGTGCCATAAATCACACCTTTGAGAGATCGCATTGTCTTCCCATCTTGGAAGAGAGGGTGGGGGAGGAAAGCCTATGTGTTGGAGTCAAAGAAAAGCCAGCTTTCTACAGTTGCTTTGAAATCTGTACAGACAACCAGAGCTGGACTTGTTAGGTTAAATGTTGGTATCTCTGTATGCAAGCTGTCCTAGCTGTCTGCAGTCAGTGGACAGAAACAAGCACTGCTAGAGGTTTGCATTACAAGGTCTGTTGGATAAAGAATATGGCTTCATAAAATGCCTGTATCTGTAGCCCCTATGCTGTGGATTTCTAGAGTCTAGCAGTGAGGTTCATCTAACTTAACTCTTAAAAAAATCAAAAAGCCTATAGGGAAACTGGAAAAACAAATACTTTTTTTTTTTTCTCCTCTAACAAACATTTCCATGAACTTGTCTTTAGGACAGTGCATCAGGTCAAACAGGCATGTTCTCAATGGCTGGGACAAAGTTCTGGCATAGACTTCATACCACAGGACTAGCCATGCAAGGAAAGAGCAGAGTAATAAAATAGTTCCTCACCACTCAAAAATGAAAGAAGTTTTAACATAATGGACAGTTGAAGGCAACACAAACCAAACTGGGAATGCAAGGAGTAGAAGTAGTGTCACTGCATCTTTACCCAGTTCAAGGCAATCCAGTTTTCAAAGGCTTTTCCATACCTTTCCTTCAAAAAGTCTTCAAACTCCTTACAGTTCTTCCTGCCGTCATTCAGATGTTGAATGATGCTGTCATAGCCAACTGTGCTCGTCAGATCCGTGCTCTGAAAACAGTAACAGGAATAACTTCCTTGTCAGTGCAGACCACAACCACTGCCACCTCCAGCAGCATTTGCACAATTGATGGCTCAGCTGGGAGTGCCTCTTTATGAAATCAGATCTTTTTCTTGAAGGGTTGGGAGAGGCTCGAGAATGAGGACAGTGGTGTCAGTTTGGGACAAGACACTTCTGTGACTTTCAGAAAACAGAAGTACTCAGTCTTGCTACATCCTACTACTCCCCTCTGGCCTAAGCACAGCTACCCTCATGCCACTTGGCATCTCTTCTTAGCTATTAGCCCTAACTTAATTTCAGTCTCACTGTGTGCTTGGTAGATCCTCCTGGAAGCTATACTGAAACACATGAAGGACAGGCAGATGACTCAAGACAGCCAGCATGGCTTCACTGAGTGCAACCTACTGACCAACTTGCCTACTGGCTTTCTAAGATGGTGTAACTACATCAGTAGAAAAGGTAAGACCAACAGCAATAATCTATCTGGATTTGGCACAATGTCCCACAGCACAGAATCATAGAATCATCCAGGCTGGAAAGGACCTCCGAGATCAAGTCCAGCCATTTCACTCACTCTGCCAAGTCTATCACTCTCCTCTCCCAAGCCTGTCATCTTCGTCTCTAAGCTGGAGAGATATAGATTTGATTAGTGGACTGACCAGTCGATAAGGAATTGGTTGGATTATCACATTCAATGGTCAATGGTTTGATGTTGAGTGGAGATAGGTGGCAAATGGTGTCCATCAAGGGTCTACATTGGGACTGGTGCTGTTCACTACCTTCATCAATTATATCAACAGCAAGATTGCACCTTCAGCAAATTTGCAGATGATACCAAGCTGAGTGGTACACTTGATAAGTCTGCAGGACAGAATGCTATTCAGAGGGACCTGGACAAGCTGGAGAGGTAGGCTGAGGAGAATCTCATGAGGTCATATAAGGCAAAGTGTAAGGTTCTGCATCTAGGTCAGGACAATCCCAGATATCAATACAGGCTGAGGGGATGATGAAATTGAAAGCAGCCCTGCAAAAAAGGACTTAAGGATGCTAGTGGAGGAGAGCCTGGACATGAACCAACAATGGGCACTTGCAGCCCGGAAGGCCAGTCACATCCTAGGCTGCATGAAAAGAAGAGTGGTCAGCAGATCAAGGGAGGTGATTCTGCCATTTTACTCTGCTCTGGTGAAACCTCACCTGGAGTACTACGTCCACCTCCAGAGCCCTCAACACAGGAAGGACATGGACCTGATGGAGTGGGTCCAGAAGACAGCCATGCAGATGGTAAGGGGACTGGAGCACCTCTTCTGTGAGGACAGGCTGAAGGAGCTGTGGGTGTTCAGCCTGGAGAAGAGAAGGCTCCAGGGAAACTTAAGAGCAACATTATAGTACCTGAAGGGGGCCTACAAGAAGGATGGAAAGGGTCTGTTTACAGAGGCCTGTAGGATGAGGGGCAATGGCTTTAAATTACAGAAATGTAGATTGAGATTGGATGTTAGAAACAAGTTCTTTACCATGAGGTCAGTGAACACTGGGAACACTGGAACAAGATGCCTGGGGAGGTAGTTGAGGCTCCATTCCTAGAGATGTTCATGGTCAGGCTCCTGAGCAATCTGACATAGTGGAGGATGTCCCTGCTCACTACAGGGAGGTTAGACAAGATGACATTTGGAGGTCCCTTCCAACCCAAACCATTCAATGACTCTGTGAAATCAAACACTAAAACCTCTCCAAGTTTCTAGATATAGCCTAACTTATTATTGCTCCCTCCAGTTTCTGCAGGCATGGAGACCTTGGTTAGTGTTTACTTGCACCGCTGTAGACATCGCTCTCATGTCTGGCCATAGAAGCCTACATCTGTGCTGGAGGTGAATTTATCAGACCTTTCTGAACAGGACACTCAGCTATGGGCTTCTCTCACTGCCATTACAGTAATGTATGGATGCATCCAATGACTGCTGCTTCAACAGCTTTCTCTTTAGCACACATCAATTCAAAACACCACCGCAAAAATCATTTCATCAAGTACTAGATCATATCCCACCACTGTATGCCCTCTAACATATCACATGGTGCCAGCTTCTTTCCTCCTCCCAAGACATGACAGCCATGGAGAGGTCCTGCCTCCACCATCTTAAGTACCAGGTCCCATCTTCCATGCCAAGGCTCTCAACCCCAGAGTGCCACTCACAATTCCACTAGACTTCTGAAAGATCACTGCTTTCTCTCAAATTACTTCTTAACGACATACATGGTACTGTGATGCTTATTAAAAAAAAAAAAAATTAAAAGATACATGGAACAAAAATTAGGTGGGCTAGGACAAAGGTTGACTAAACCATACTCCATTATTTCCTCATACTCATGCCTGAAAGCACATTAGAATAAAAACTAGATTTTTTTTCCCCCCTACAACTGTTGGGTATTAACCACCATGGAGACGTGGACCAAGTACAAGACTACTAAGTGCTGTGATAATCAAAGACATGCTCTGGCCATGAGGTCTGCTTATCTGGAAGAAACCCAAAACATATGCAGGGAGATGAGTAGAAGGCACTACCTGTCAGCTTCTGCAAAGATGAGCAATATGTGTTGCACAGAACAGCGTACAGGGAAAGACGCTGCAAAAAGGAAGCAGTGGCAGGAGCCTGATATGAAACTCAGAGAAAGGAAGCAAAAGCCACAAACAGTTATTAAAGAATAATAGCATGATGGAGAGATTCAGGAAATGGTTCAAAACTGGGATGAAAGTACACAGAGAACTGGTATGAAAATGTGGGTAGCAAAGGGATTTCTTAAGAACTCATACCTGATACAAGAAAAGAGGAAGAACAGGGCTGGTATTTGCGGTAACTTATTTAATTATGTGGACTTCCTAAGGAGTCAAGAATTTGAATGTCATTGGCAATAAAGCAAGAAGTGGGTATCTGGTGGAGTGGAACCTGCAGGAAACCTCTGAGTATCCTAGGTCAGATTTGCTGCACCCGGGGCATGCTTGGAAACAAAGAACTATGGAGCAGGACCTAAGCAGAAACCCAAACAGTTTCTGTTTATTTACAAAGCACAAATTTCCCATCGCCCAAAATGGGCTGATTACTAATAAATCCACAACTAGTTCTCAGTTTGCATATTTCCTCACTGAGTCTCTGAAAAAGGAAACACATTTGCACTGAAGTCAGTCTTCATGATGGTTGCAAAACACAGGGACATCCTAATTTGACTTCCTGTCCCTAGTTTTGAAGGAAACAAGGGATGTGGAGAACAGCTGCTGATTGCTGCAAGCCTGGGCAGTCAGCCCCACATTATTGTGTGCCAAGGGACATGCAGAGGTTCCTTCAGCCCACTCTGCTGCCTGAGACATTTGTGTTCACTGTGCCAGGCAGAAATACCAGGGGAAAAATTGGGACAACTCATCAGAAATGTCCACTAAGCTCATTATTCTATCACTCTTCTTTCTCTAGTGAAAGGATTTAATTCCAGCATGCATGTATTCCCTAAACACTCAAAAAACAGGACCAGATATCACAGTGTCTGTTGTAATATGAAAGATGGGAGGCAACAGATGAAAGATGGTGGTTTCCAGAAAAGCTTCCTCCAAGCAGGAGGAGTTCCTGGCCCAGAAGGAGCTAGGTACAGTTGTGTGCTGTGAAACCAATCCTTCCAGCACCCTTTTGGGCAGATGTTTGCACAGAAAAGATAGAAAGGACCAACATGACTGACCATGGGACATCCCAAATGCAGGGCTGTCAGGAATCCATGAAAGAGGAAGGGCAACATGGTCATCACAGAGCAATGAGCACAGAGGACAAATTTTAAAGAAATAATAAACTGAGACAGCGATAGGTATGGGGAATGGGAAATTACACCAACCCTATTCCAACTTTCTCAGAGTCTGGGAGGACAAGCATCTCCTAGCACCTTCTACGTTGCAGCACATGGCTGTCCTCCATGCTGAGCAGAGCTCTAAGTTCTTGTGCTATTTAGAGCACAGCCTGTAAAAACTGCAGATGATTGCAAGGTGATGAAGCAGTAGTTGACGTTTCGTGAGCCTGCAGGGCTCAGCAGGAAATGTCTCTCTTCCCAGTTCCCTTCCCAGGTTTGTGCCATCCTTCAAAAGGACTCAATGAAGAAGTGGGTCTGTATGTTTATTGGGATGCTCTGAGTTTCATTTGCACTTTTAGCCCACCAATCCAAAATGTCCAGATACCTCTGCAAAGCTCAAGTAGTTTGTCCTAACCTTTCTAAACATAAGTACTTAGGGCACTGCACTGCTCATGGACCATCCCTTGAAAGATCTTTATGTAGTAGGAAACACTGGCACAACCATTTATTGTTATGCATTCTTGCTCAGTTCATTGTCAGAATCACTCAGCGTCCAGCAGATATTGATGAGATCACCAGAAAAAGGGAGAAGGGTGAGAAGAGTAAGAGCTGCTGCAAGAGGCTGCAGTTCCTCCTCATCCCATAAGCACGCAGGTACAACAGTACAGAAAGAGACTAACGGGACAGATGGTCACCTGGCATCTTGCAAAAAGTATCTTTTTAATTAGTAATTTTCCATCTGGAGCTTCCTTTCCATGCACCAACACATCTAGTCTGCTCATCCCAGCGACACAGAAAGCAATTGAATATCTTCCTTCAATACAATTACTTCAACCTGCAAAGCCCACCTTGTTCCTTTCAAACAACAACCTGAGGATTTCAGAATGCTGTCAATAAATCCTGTCAAGCCGGTATAGAGAAGGACAAATGGGTAAGGGGAAGTGAAACAGTCCGTCCAGTGCCACTTCATGAGTCAGCAGCTGGGGACTGAACCCAGGAGCTGAGTGCTTGCAGTCTCCCTGTTACCCAACAGTGAAGACAGAGATAGAAGAAGTCTATCTCCGGCCAACCTTACAAGGCTAGGAAAAACTTATGGAAATGAAGAATAAATGCAGTTGGTCACAGCACTGACAAAATAGCAGAGGGACCAGTAGGGAGGAATCACTGCTTCCTTTGGAGACACCATCGCTGCCTTGATCTGCAGCAACCTCCAACTCTGCAGCAAGTGGAAAGCACTGCTTATTTGCCACTTTTCATTTGTCCCTTTGCAAAAAGAGTTGTAATGGCTCTTTCCTATGCATTGAAGGGTAAAAAAGTGGTTTTGAGTACTTTACCAGGTACTTTGTAAGAAAAGTAAATAAGCCACTGCCATTTGTACTGCAGATGACTTGTCCAAGCCATGGATTCTGTTACCAGCATAACTTTTTCTTGGTGTGACGAAATATTTGAGAGTGCCTAGAAGATATAGGTACTGGAGCCTGATTTTCAAAAATCACTTCATCAGACCAGCCTCTGTGTAAGTCAGCAGTCTTCAGCATTATTTGGTTTTGGGTTTTCTAATGCTTTACCAAATGCTTCTTTTTAGTGCACCATGCAATGCACTGAAGAGAGCAGAGCATTGGTTTTGTCTCATTAAAAGCAGAATGAGACAAATTCACTCTGTGAGTTGCAAGCTCTTAGCCAATGGATCACACTTAGAACAGTTTTATGCATTATCATAATTTATATTTTCCCCATGTAGTTTTACAGGACTGAATTGTTCTGATGAGATCCAAAGCTTTGCTGTTGGGTTACCCAAAGTAGTCTGCAAGAACATACCAAGAAAATTGCTAAAGAGACCTTGTAGAATGAAAGAAGAACAGCAGTTGCAAAAACAAATGAAAACAAAACCTTACACTTGCTCAACTCAAGGCCATTACTACAGGCAGGACAAGAGGAAATAAACATGATCTTTGGCTTATTTTTAATTTTGCACAGCTCTTTTGCAGTCAGCACAGCCTGTGGGAGGAAGCACTACACAAGAGGCTGCATTCACAGCAATGCACATGCAGCTTCAGGTATATTTGGACTTCGGACCCTGAGTGAGCAGGAGCTGTGGAAGGATGTAAAAGAGCAAATCTCTTTAAGGAAACTTGTCATCTTGTGCTGAGACCTAAGACTGTGAGCAAACGCAAGTGCAGAGAGCAAAGTCATAGTGTGCTTCCTGGCACAGTGCATCATGTGCATCACACCATTAACTTCTGTAGGGACTACACTCCAGTGCAGGAATAGACACATGCACCCCATGAAAGATACCACAAATACTAGGCTTTAAAGCTAGTTCCTAAATGAAGCCTAAGGCACAGCTTCGCCACCCCAGCAGTCCAAGTGGGGCTGCAGTTTACCGAAGAAATTTGTCAGTCATCATTCATGACCAGACATGTTTCAAATCTGGAAGATGCAATAACCAAAAATGGATCAGCTCATAGAGGATTTGGGTTACTTTTTTGTCCAATCAGCTGGAGTATCACTCCCTTGGAGCCCTCCCAAAATCAACCCGCTCCCACTAGCTGTCCTGACCACTATGAAATCACTTTGTCGAATAAGAGTTGGCTTAAGTACTTTAAGAGGAAAAACTGTAGGAGGAAGTTTGCACTCTCATCACTTAACAGGAAATCAGAGCCGCACAGCCTTCCAAACCTCACTGAGATCTGCTTTTTTCTGACTATCTTTCATGACCCATTCCCATCCCCAGCCCTCACAGCTGATGCAGAGTAACCACTGTGTGTCATGGAGGCCACTTGGGGTGTTAACTGTCTTTTCCATGAGCCAAACAACTGCAGCAGGGCCTGGATCTCTCCACTGAGTCACGTCCATCACGCTCCCATCCACTCTTTGCCCCACCTGCCTTTCCCAGGCATGTCAGTCAAGGGGGAGGTAAAGCACACAGGTTTCAAGAAGGAAAAAACCAAGCAAAATCCCTGGCAACACCAATAGCTTTGGGGTCAGCAAGAACAAGAACATTATTCAGTAAATATATGTGTTTGCTATAAAAGGACTGAGCAGGCATGAGTGTCCTTGCTCCTCCTCATCCTGGACACTTGAGGAAGCTCATGCCCTTGCATTTTCTTTCACTGATCTCTCTTCTCTAGGATCCTCCCTCAAAAAGCACCATACCACAGCAGAAAAAGAACTGGGCAGTGCTAGGTGAAACCAACCCCACAGCAAGGATCCCTTCTTCAATCCAGTATGCTACTGAAGCATGATAAACCATGTCTACTCAGCTAGAATTACAGCTACTCCCTCTAGCCCAGAGAATCCTGCCACCACCCTCACATCCCTCCCTCCTACACATTTGCAAAGCAAAGGGAACGCTGTGGAAACTTCTCAGGCAGTAGCTGATAAACAGCTGCCAGGTGCAAAATTTGCTTTATTTTCCAAACCAGATTTGTTACTGCACTTACCCCTCCTGTTTGGTAACAGAGGAGCCCCAAACCTTTTGCCTGCTCCTCCCATGCACCTTTCCTTCATCTTGCAAGGCAGGTGCAGCTTTCCAGGCATCATATAAGAAACCCTGAAAGCTGTTTATTCTTAGGTGGGGATTTTCTGCCTCAAAAGACAAAATTCTGTAATTTATTTCCTAGTAGTCAGTACCTGGAATAAAAGTCTGCACATCAAGAGAAACTGAGCAGCCACAATGTCAGCGTTCTGCAGCAGATAAGCAGCTTTTCAGCACTTCTCTACTCCTAAAACCACAGTTTAACAAAACCTAGCGAATAATTTGTGGCTTTCTCCAAACCGTGGCATTTCCTGCACAGCCTTGGCAGCAGCACACCAAGACACTAGCTCCTAGTCCAGGATTAGCTCAAGATCAAAGGATCGTTTTTTGCAATGATGTCTCGAAGTAGTTCAACGGCCAATCGCTATTATTAAGTCCTCAGCCTGGCACCGACTCCCTCTAACTGTGCAGCGGCAGCTCTCCAGGGCACATTTGGGCTGCGTGGGGCAGGCTGCAAACCACAACCCTCAGGATCGTCAGTGCCTGCTGGGGGATTATCCGAGCCCCGGGTAACGGCACCCAAGGACCAAGAAAGCGATTAAGGAGCCACCTCTGAGCAGAGAGGGACGACTCTCGGAACCCAGCTGTGATGTTTCGCCTCCAGCTGGGATTCCCCGCTGTCAGCTGGGTCCTGTCCACATTCCCACGGTTCACCGCGGCCCCGGCTCACCCAGAAGTGGTCCCTGAACCTCGCCTCCCGCATGCTGTCGCTGATCCTGAGGCTACTGCCGCCGCCGCTGCCGAACTCCGCCACAGCTCCCGGTGCCGCCCCGCCCGCCGGTCCCACCCCGCGGCGCAGTGTCCCCACCCAGTCCCGTTCCCCTTCCTCCTAGTACACGGCTCGGCTCTGCGTTCCTAACTCTGATTCGGACAGTCAGAGCACTACTACCAAATCTGTTCCCATAGCAGACTGATGAGGTTCAACAACTGGCTGAGACCATCTGGAAGAGGTTCAACGAGGCCAGGTGCCGGGTCCTGCACTTGGGTTACAATCCCAGATAGCACTACAAGCTCGAGGCAGTGTCTGAGTAGCAGCCCAGCTAAAAAATCACCTGGCAGTGCTGGCTGACAGCCGGCTGAACATGAGCCGGGAGATTGCCTAGGCCAGCATCCTGACCTTTATCAGTAAGTGTGACCAGCAGGAGTAGAAAGTAATTGCGCCTCTGCACTCAATACTAGTGAGGTCACTCCTCAATCACTGTGTTGTTTTGGGACCCCCACTACAGAAAGTACAATGAGGTGCTGGAGCACGTCCAGAGATCACAGCAAAACTGGTGTGGGATCTGCAGAACAGCTGAGGGAACTGACGTTCACTCTAGAGAGGAGGAGGCCCTAAGGTGGGACCATACTGGTCTTCTCTCCCACATAACAAGTGGCAGAATGAGATGTAACAGGCTAAAGTTACACATCAAAGAGAGGTTGAAGTTGGACAGCTTGAAAATTTCTTCACCTAAAAGGTTGTCGAGCAGTCTAATAGACTACCCAGGGAAGTGGTGGAGTTGCTATGTCTGAAGGTATCTAACAGATGTGTAGATGGGGTGGTGCTTAGGGAGTTGCTTCTGTAGTGACTAGGCAGCGCTGTGTTAATGGTTGGACTCGATCATAAAAGTCATTTAGCAACGAAAGTAATTCTGTTACTCTAAAGGGAGCGGGGCAGATGTAAGGCATGGTATATCACTGCACCACAGGATTAAACACACTGGTTATAGCCAACCCAAAATGACAGCCAGTTTCACAAAAAGAAATATAGAAGTTGAGCATCACAGTCAGCAGCTGCCTGGGCAATGCACAGCACCTTCCCCAATTATGGCCTGGGCAGAGGTTGCCAGAATAGTCTTTGTTTATTAGGAGACAGTGCCTGAAAGGAGATGCTGTGTTCCTGACCTCAGATCCATTCTTAAAAAAGACAGATGAGACATGACACTGGAAAGCCTGAATCATGCCTTCTAAGGTGCTGCCCCTGCTTTAGCAGTCCAGTGAGGTAACAAACCCAACAACAAAAGAAAGCATTTTCTGAAGACCACTCGCACTTGACAAGTCTGTGACCTTTCTGCCAAGTAAAACAGGGTCACAGATTTATTTCAGTGGTCATGGCTGGAGTTCTGGCCTCATCAGAAGTAGGGTCACATCCATGTTTCAGATCTGAAAAGCTGGCCAAAGATTTGAAAAGGTTCTAGTCTATCAGCTGAGCACAACCTACTGAGCTACAAGCACACCAAAAACTCCAAGATAGGAGTTCCATTTTGAAGTGCCATGTTCTACGCCTGGTATGACTGCATTTGAAGAGCACATTAGAACAGGCAGGGAAGTTTAAGCAGAGCAGTATGAAGAACTATTCATCAGCCCTGCAACAGCTTTGGTGACACCTGCACAGAGAGCAAGTGTTACTGCAGCACTGACATGACAGGACACCACAGTGAACAGCGCATTTCCAATACTATTTTCTGCATCAGGTCTTCAGCTGATTTAGCAAGGCTCATGCCTATACATAATTCCAGCACTAGAGCACAAACCTGCACCACAAATCCATGCTGCCATGATCCATTATTTCTCACTCTGCAGCAGCTCTTGGGAGATGGGATTAATCCTTCCACACCAGCTCCATAATCCTGACTGGATGGGACCTATTTACTATTATGGTGCACGAATAAAACTACTACCTTCAAGTCACAGCAGCAAACAGGACAAAAAACAGAACATCGGAATACTTTTTACAGAAACTGCAATTTTGGACTGTCACCAGCAGGGCTCAGTGCTTTCTAGCTACAGCAGCATGCAAATAAAACATGCTGCAGCAACATTAACACATAACCAGGTTCAGTCAATGTGTGAAAATACACAAGAGCAAGCTGTAAAAGCTGTCTTAGAGGGAATAAGTGATGTAGGACAGCCAAAGCAAAATGCTTCACCATAGTAGCAGATCCTGGGCTGAATCAGAAGTGTAGCCAGCAGGTCAAGGGAGATGGTTCTCCCCCTCTACTCTGCTCTGGCAAAACCTCACCTCCAGTTCCGGAACCCCTAGTACAAGAGGGATGCAGATCTGCTGGAATAGGTCCAGAAAAGGGCCCCGAGGATTACGAGAGGTCTGAAGCACCTCTCCTATGAGCATAGACTGAAAGAGTTGGGGCTGTTCAGTCCGGAGGAGGCTCCAAGGTGACCTTATTGCAGCCTTCCAGTATCTGAAGGGGGCCTACAGAAAACCTGGGGTGGGACTTTTTAGGCTATCAAGTAGTGACAGGAGTAGGTGACATGGAGCAAAGCTGGAGTGGGGTAGATTCAGACTGGACATGAGTTCTTCACCATGAGTGGTGATACCCTGGAATGGGTTGCCTAGGGAGGTGGTTGAGGCCCCAGCTGTAGAGTTTAGGGCCAGGCTGGATGAGGCTCTTGGCAGCCTGATCTAGGATAGGGTGTCCCCGCCCATGGCAAGGGGCTTGGAACAAGATGATCCTTGTGGTCCCTTCCAATCCTGACTGATTCTATGAAAGAATGTCCAGCTGCTTGTGACATTGCATGTTTGGAGGCAGGGTGCTCTTGAAGGAAGTTAATCAGACAAAGTAAACAGCCCCCAGAGAAGTCCTAACCACAGGCAACATCAGGCACTAAAGAATAAAGTTCCTATGTTAAAGCTGAATACACCAGAGCAACATTAAATCGAACCTCCCCATATTCCACACAGCATACAGTCAGAAAATTGAGCAGGTGCTCTGGTATTCAACCTCCACTCTACCCATTAACAACTTCTAAGAGTTTGACAGAACCGGAGACAACTATCTGTTACTCCCACCCCTCTTTCTAAGAGGAGGTTGACACACCCAACACTGAAGACACGATTTTTCAGAGTTTCTTTCAGAGTGTGCATCCAGTGAAGTTTAACCCTGGGGTTTCCAAGGCATGTGTTGCTGTGAAGTAGTAATAACTCACAATAGAATATACCAGCCTTTTTACAGGGCAGCTTTTATTCTCGTTGAGAACTGTACATTCAAGTCGCACATACTTTTAAGTCTGTGATGGAGCTGGAGCACGGGATGACAACAATAGACTGGTCTGTTTGAACAGTTTGACATTTATGCCTCAAAAGTAGCCAGGAAATTTGTGACTATTTCCTTCAACTTAGCTTCTGTCTGGTCAGAAATCTTCCCTTCAGTCCTGTTGAAAGAGTTCAGTTAAACTTCCAACATAGGAAAAGACATATAGCCAGTCACTGACTAAGGCAAAGAATAAGCCTTACAATGAATCTTAAAATTAAAAAAAAAAAAAAAATCAGCACATGAATCAACACATTTATTAAGCTATGCCACAGCTGTATGTAGTTCAACAAGACTACATCTTCTACTGAGCTATGCTTTAGAGATGGAAGGCACACGTGACTCATGGCAAAACAAACCTGGACCAGTTTACAGGACCTGGCTATGGAAACACTCACTCCCCTATAGTCCACTCAGTAGCAGGGAAGACAGCGAGAAGCACTTCATACACAGTACTGTAGAAGTTCTCAACAATGCGGCAAACAATTTTAACATGAGTATACAGCTAAATACTCCTTAAGCCAAGTGAAAACTGGAGACATGGAGCTGAGCTCTGGATAGCAGGGCAAGGACAGCAGGAAGGCTGATCTAACCTCCAGTATTGTACAGGTAGTCTAGGGCCCGATGGTCTGCAATACACTGAATTAACAGTTCAGTAACCATTATCTACACCCCAGCCATCAAGCCAATACCCTTGGCAAGATAAATTGGGTGGCAAACGACTGGATAGCAGCCCTGAGGAAAAGGACCTGAGGGTCTGGGTTGACAACAAGCTCAAAATGACCTGACAGTGTGCACATGCACCCCAGGCAGCCAACCAGTCCTGGACTGCATCAAGAGAAGTGTGGCCAGCAGGGCAAGGGAGTTCTACTTTGCTCCTGTCAGACCCCACCTGGAGTATCGTGTGCAGTTCTGCAGTCTCCAACACAAGGAGATGGAACTGTTCGAGCAAGTCCAGAGAAGGGCCACAAAGATGATCAGAGGGCTGGAGCACCTCTGCTATGAGGACAGGCTGAAAGAATTGGGTCTCTTCAGCCTGGAGAAGAGAAGGCTTCCAGGAGACCTTATAGTAGCCTTCCAGTATCTGAAGGGGGCCTAAAGAACGGCTGGGGCGAACTATTCACAAGGTCTTGTAATGACAGGATGAGGGGTAATGGATTTAAACTGGCAGAGGGGAGATTTAAACCAGATGTTAGGAGGAAGTTCTTTCCAATGAGGGTGGTGAGACACTGGAACAGGTTGCCTAGGGAGGTTGTGAATGCTCCTTCCCTGAAGGTGTTCAAGGTCAGGTTGGATGAGGCCTTGAGTAACTTGTTCTAGCAGGAGATGTCCCTGCCTATGGTAGGGGGTTGGAACTGGATATCTTTGAGATCCCTTCCGAACTAAACCATTCCATGACTCTATGATCATACCTGATTGTGGAAAGCAGGGCCTGGTGCTGGCTCAGTACATGAGCCAGGAAAGCACTCTCAAATTTAGTGATTTTGCTGGGCTCGAGCTTGTCCAAGTGACCCCTCACACCAGCATAGATGACTGCAACCTGCTCCTCAATAGCCATGGGAACTGCAGGAAAAACAAGCATCAAGTTATCAATCTCTCTTATACTGGGACACAGTAGGACTACACAGAGCTTTACCAACCACACAACACCACAGTTCAAGCAAGCTTGCATTTACAGGTCCACCAGATGGACATGGTAAACACCATCCCAAAGACCACCCTTGCTAGCACAATCGGCAATGCAGATTTGTTGAGCCCGTAACACTCACCATACTGTCCTTGTTTGAGAAGTTCTGTCAGACGTACACCACGGTTCAGCAGCTGTTGTGTGGCAGCATCAAGATCTGACCCAAACTGAGCAAAGGCAGCTACTTCACGGTACTGAGCCAATTCCAGCTTCATGGTACCTGCCACCTACAAGATACAAATCAGATCAACACATATCAGTTTTTAATTTGGTTTAGCAGTCTCCAAGTTATCTTCTGTTGGCAGTTGTCACAAATCACCTTACCTTGTATACCAGTCAAATGAATCTCAAGATTCTTAAGGATGATGACTAGGTACAGTTCTAAAACATCTCTTGGCCTTTTTAACAGGAGTATGCTATACTCCCTAAAATGGTCACAGCTAGTACTGAATCTCTCTAATTCCCTATGTGAATTCAAGCGTGGGGTTAAGAATGCATTTCGGTATGCTTAACATGGTACTAAATCTAACAGCCCTGTCTTCATGTAGACATTTTCCTTTCTCCTCCCACTCTCAGCAAGCAACGGAAATCCCACAAAGATCCCCAAAGTTTGTTTTTGTCACTTCTTAAGTCTACAGAACCTGAAGCTTTGTCCCCTCTCTATTCACACCTGTTTTAGAGAGAAATGAGTTGGAAAGCCTGTACACTACTAACTCTAGTGAGACAATAGTGTTTTTACACTTACCTGCTTCATAGCCCTGGTCTGAGCAGCAGAACCTACACGCGATACAGACAGACCAACGTTGATGGCTGGACGGATACCTTTGTAGAATAATTCTGTTTCAAGGAAGATCTGTAAAAGAAAATTGCTTTATTATCTTGGTCAGAAGCCTGGAAAACTCCTCAGACACCTGCCAGCAAGTTGCACAGAAATACTGACATGCAAAGATGCCTACCTGTCCATCAGTGATGGAGATGACATTGGTTGGAATGTAAGCAGACACATCACCAGCTTGAGTTTCAATGACAGGCAAAGCAGTCAGAGAGCCACCTCCAAAGGAATCATTCATTTTGGCTGCTCTCTCCAGCAAGCGAGAATGCAGGTAGAACACATCACCTGGGTAGGCTTCACGACCAGGTGGACGACGCAGCAGCAGAGACATCTGGCGATAGGCAACAGCCTGTGTGGGATAAAGTGCATGCTCATATTTCAGTAGCTTGTTTAAAATTTTGAATTTCTAAAACTATGGTGATCTTACAGCTACAGACATCAATGCTAGACTGTGAGGACTACAAACAATGCTTCCTGACCTGTTTGGATAAGTCATCATAGATGATTAAAGCATGTTTTCCATTGTCTCTGAAGTATTCCCCCATGGAGCAGCCTGAATAGGGAGCCAGATACTGAAGGGGTGCTGCATCAGACGCTGTTGCAGACACGACAATAGTGTACTTCATGGCATCTGGAAAAAAAATTAAGACAAACACCACTGAGTACATTAATGTACATACTGTATTCACTGATAAAGTAATTACTAGCCACTAAGTCCAAGCAGAATCACTACACTGTTACATAAAAAAAACACCATGCTTGAGAAACATACCTGGTCACTTAATTAGCTCAAGAAGTCTCAAGTTCATGGCAAGTTGTATCTAACATTTGCAAATTTCTTTCCCGTTTAAACTTCCATGAAGATACAGTTGCATTTTAGAAACCACCCAGCCTGGAAGTCTAACTTTCTGGTTTTCATGAGGGGATACTACTCTTTGCTTCAGAGAACCAAATAAATTACCTTCAAAATGGGTTTCTCTGCAAGTGTGACTCTGCTTGACCAGCACGCAAGAGGTAAGCTACCCGACATCCTGCAAGCTCTGTTACATGCACAACCTTGGTGAATGAGATCACTGTTTGAGAAGATGTTATCACTTAATCACTTCCACCTGGGTAGTAATGTCTCTCCACTAATCTTCAACTGCTATTCACTGACTTGCATACATATGAAACAAGTGCCAAGTCCATAAATACTTCCAGGCAGTGTCTTGTCACCAGGCCAACGTGACTGCCAAGAGGAAGCTTGGTGAACTCTTGACAAAGACATCATGGAAGCTGACTTTTCCAGAAGCAATTCAGCAGTTTTGGGGCCTTGTACTAGTCTTCTAATGCAATATAGCAGAAGACAGTTGTTTTCCCCAGATTTCTTGTTCAGAAAAGCAAGTAGCTTTGACATCTAAAAAGCAGCCACGAAAGATCATGGCAGTATATTCAGCATTATAATGAGTATAGGATATCACTAGTTACCAGGCACAATCATCTTCAAAAATCTGTACCTGCATCAGTAAGCCTCTTCACCAGCTGAGCAACAGTAGACCTCTTCTGTCCAATTGCAACATAAATACAGTATAGCTTCTTTTTCTCATCTGTGCCATCATTGAATCGTTTCTGGTTGATTATTGTGTCAATTGCAATTGAAGTTTTCCTATGTAACACACAGTTTGTAAGTTAAGCTATGACTCTGAGTCTCACAGCTGTAATCAGTTTTTTACATTAGTGTGCACTTTACTCATTTCTAAGAAAACATTTCTAGGTTGTGCATTTAACTTACCCAGTCTGCCTGTCACCAATGATTAGCTCACGCTGACCACGACCAATTGGCACCAAGCTGTCCACAGCCTTAATACCAGTCTGCATAGGTTCACGCACAGAGATCCTGGGAATGATACCAGGGGCCTTTAAGCCAACTCTCCTACGGGTCTTACTTGTAACAGGGCCCTTAAAAGAGAAGAGAACACCTGTTGCAACCTGTATCACTCAAATACAAGTGGAACTGGTGAACAGCTAGCTATGCTTACTTTCCCATCAATTGGATTGCCCAGCGCATCCACAACACGGCCCAGCAGCTCTTCCCCAACTGGAACATCCACAATGGCACCAGTCCTCTTCACAACATCTCCTTCCTTGATCAGTCTGTCATTACCGAACACGACAACACCAACATTGTCGGGCTCTAAATTCAAGGACATACCCTAGGACAAAGATCACATTACATTATCCTGAGAAAACACGGACTGACATTTATGACAATTTTGACAGTTCAAAACCAATGTAGATCACACTGAGTAACATACACTGTTAAATAATCATCTCAGTACTACTTTTAAAAATAATCAATGTTCTGATTTTATGTATGATACACGTACCTTCTTCCATACTTATCATACAACCTGCTTAGGCCTTCAGTGTACTAAGTTATTATTCCTGCAGCATCTAAGCATTCAGTCATCTATCTGACCAATGCGAAACAAAGTATAAGCAGAGTTCAAATACTGGATGAGAGAAAACATTCACTTCTCTGCATATGGTGCCTTCAGTCATTAAAAATACTGAGGAGTTGTTAGCAGTATTCTTCAAAGAGTCAGACAGCATTTTTAACTCTAGTCTGCTCTTCCAACTGTTAAGAAGGTCATTATTCAACAGTAAACAGAAAATGAGCCTAAAAACAAAGAAAACAAAATCCCACACCAGCATAATTAAAAATTTCTAGATTAATATAAATAAACCTCAAATGTTGGCTAAGAATCAGACACATACTGAATGCAAAGTATTATAAACATTCCTTTTGTAGTATTATACCAACTAACTACTACATATTGGAATTGCAACAATAAAATGTCCACAAGAGTACTTACCTCCAAGCACCAACTCATGTTCTGCTTACAAAAACCCCTCCTCTTTGTATTTCTAGGCTAAACAAACAGCTTTAGTGGAGAGGCTTACCTTCAATCCAGAAGAGAATTCAACCATTTCTTCTGCTTGGACATTTCTTAGGCCATACACACGGGCAATACCATCACCAATTGACAGCACACGACCAGTCTCCTCAAGCTCAGCAGAGGTGTCAGCTCCTAAGATACGTTCCTCAAGAATAGAGGATACCTCAGCAGTACCTGGCAAGAGATGTTTCAAATAACATTTCGCACATTAAGGCACAGTAACAATTTAGTAAGCTTGTCTTGAACTCACAAACTAAGGCATCCTTTCTCAGGTATGCTACATGGCATAGCAAGCAACTCTCTTCCCTAAGTAGGATGCCTAAGATGAAAAGCAGTTTCTATATTCATCACATGTAAAAGCATCTGCAACTCATTATTGCAAGCCAGCTTCAATTAAAACACTGATGGCTGCTTAACAATTATCTCCCCCTAGAACGTAGTTAAATGATTAGCCTCAGCTCAGAAAGGAAACTCTAGCTCAAATTGCAGAGCATTTAGTGAGACAGCACATCAAAATGCACTGTAAACCAATCTGTAATCAAAGACCCAAATATATTTAAAAGAATTCAATACATTAAAGGTGCAAACTACGCAACGTAAGCTATGAAAACGTATTCTCCATCTTCCTCAGATTTGTCTAGCAGTGCACCTCCAATTGTCTATTTAGTCAGCTAGGAAACAATTAACACTATGAAACTATTATTTCCCAATGCTACCTTTAATCACCCTACACCACTTCAAAAATTGTACACAAGCAACTGCCAAAAAGGTACCTCCGCAGTGCTGCTGCCTTCTCTAAACACCAAGGCACTGGCAGCAATGTAAGTTATGCCCCCAAGGACACAAGGTCAAAGTCAGGCAGGCTTGGTAAACTCGTGCAATCCTTCATCCAGATTCAAATGAGTCAGGAATTTTGGAAGCATTTTCCCAATAATTCTGTATTCATTGAATACTGAATTGAATCCTCATAAAGCAGGTAAACTGTGTAAGCCACCTGGCATGTGACTGCTCTTCTGGTTTGGATGTAACCTGAATAATTAAAGTGAAATCTTCTGGATGTGGATCTGCAACTGATAAGTTTCCTGCTAAACACTGTCAGTACGTAACTGTCCTCAGCTGTTCTGTCAGTTGATATACACCCCCACTTTATATTCAAGTTCATTTTTCTCTGACAGTTTATAAAGAGCATTGTTACATGAAGACCATTCTCAAACTCACCAGTTTTTTGAAAGCATGTTTTGGAGGCATGGATGTTTCTTGTAGCAACAAATGCTGCACCCAGGGCATTTCTGGAAATCTAACATATGCAATTGTTTCAGTAACAATGAACTCCTCAATCATAAAAAAAAAAACAATACACTGAAAATCTTGATCATGTGTTAAGACATATCAACTGTGCCTCAATTTTGAGGCAAGCTTCACAGCACTTCACATGATGTAATTATGTAACCAACTCCAGCACTACTAAGCAAGAACAGACTGGAAAGAAGTCTGTTCTCAGCTGCATTCTTTTACAGTGCACTGAGGTCATCACCACAGCATCGCAGTGGCTCCCAGAGCAACAGCTCCTCTCAATTAGCCACCTTTTTGTTGAATATCAAAAGCTTGGAGCATAAAGAGAACAGTGGCACAGTTGTCACGGCCCTGTAAAACGGACAAATAATATTACGCCTTATTTGCAAAACCTCATTAGTTCAGAAATAGGACTAAAATACAGGAGACAGCAAAAAATAAGTCAAAAGAAAATCCACCAAAAAAAAATATATCAAGACAATGAATGCATTAGAGTATTATAATGTTATACCCCAAGCAAACCCCCAAGTGCAGCCTCATGCCGCCCTAAGCTGTTTCTCTGAAAGTCACAGCACGCCTTTCCTCCGTTCACCTTCACAAGGGACACCGGCTGGAAATAGATCCCGACATACCTTCACACCCTCGCTCTCCACACCAACACGAAGGAAAAAATGCGACCTGGCAAAGTCTCGCAGCTGAAATCCCTACCTCTTGACGATTTTCTAACCCAAACAGTGTCATCCCTCACACACCCCACATCAAGGGGATGGACCCGCCACCCCCTTGATGTACATCCTCTCCCCCCCAAATGCTCCTCACCACGGGGTCGCGTCCCACTGTCACCCATCGCTGAGGGGAGTTCCACACACACCCTTCCCCCCTCACCCCGAAGAGCCGGAGGCCGCAGCGCCTCAATGTCACGGCGGCCTCTAAGACCAAGATGGCGGCCGCGGCGGCGCCCGTCCCCCACTCGCCCAGGGAGGGGAGATGGCGCTCACCAGGCCGGCCTGCCGCGGCAGGGAGCGGGCGAGGGCAGCAGCCACACGGGCGGAGAGCATGGTGGCGACGGCAGCGACGGTGGCAAGCTGCGGCTTCTCAGGAGAAGACTGAAGCAGACAAGGTCCAGCTGTTGACCCCGCTCTCTCTCCACAAAATGGCGCTGCCGCGCGTCGCCTCTTTTGAGGGGCAGGCCACGCCTGCGGGGCGGGGCGCGGCCCGGAAGCGCTTCCCTCGGACAACTGTTCTCTCGGCGACTTGGAGATTTCTCCTTCTTTAAGTGTCTAAGGCAGGAGGGACTATATGTATTAAAAAAAAATATATAACAAAAGCCCACCAAAATGGGGCATTTAGGAAAATACCTCGTTGCCGCGGGTGACCTTGAAACGCTCCTCTGCGGGCGGAAGGGGCGGAACTGGGGAGAAGGGGGAAGGGTGGTGTCCTGTTTGAGGCCCAGGAGGGCAGGGTGTGCGGTAGGCAGGGCTAAGTACGAGTGGCAAGAGTGAGAGGGCCTGGGAGGCCGGGGAGGTGGTGTGGAGCAGAGCGTGTGTCGGAGTAGCTTCTGGTCACCCCGTGCCGTAGTAGCTGCTGGTGGCAGAAGAAAAATGGCAGAGCTGTTCTGGCATCTCATCTCAAGCTATGGAAACAAGGGATAAAAAGAGATGTGATGTGCAGCGCCATGTTGGTTTTCTTACCAATACTGCAGAGAAGCTCAGGAATTTTTTATCCACTCTGTTGATAGTATGTGAAACCTAAAAATCGATCCCACGGGTGGCAGTAACAGTAGCAGCATCACAAGCTGAGGACAGCCTCACAGCAAGAAGTGTTTCTGCTAACCATGGCAATCTTTCCTTTGACACGATGTGTGTACCAAGGCTTATCCTGTGGGGACAGTGCACTTGGACATAAGTCCTCTGTGTGAAAAAGAGGATTTACTGTGCTGGGGGAAGGTTACAAATCTCAGGTATGATGTAGTTGTGTTCCTATGGCAGGTAATTTAGAGAGGTTAGCAAAACATGGATTGCAGCAGAGCTTTCTGGGAACTGAAAAGGCCACATGAAAAGTTCTCAACCATTTTCACAGAATCATGGAGTGCCTTGTATTGGAAAGGACCTTTAAAGGTCATATATTTCCAACTCCTCTGCTATGGGCAGAAGCACTACCTACTAGATCAGGTCCTACAGTCCTGAAAGGCAGCAATAAGGTCTCTGCAGAGCCTTCTCTTCTCTGGGCAGAACAACCCTAATTCAGTGTTCTTTCATGGGAGGAATATTCCATTCCTCTGACAATTTGCTCAAACAGGTCCATGTCTTTCTTGTCCTAGTGCAATTTGGCACATGTGATGTCTAACATGACACTTCAGCAACATTTCTCATGCTGATTATTTCAGTAATCACTTTAAATTCTTGGCCTGAAATTCTTTAAATCACTTTAAGTTCTTCTGCCTGAAAAACAAACAAAAAACCCCAAAACAACAACACACTGATTTAAATATCTAAATCTTGTGTCTTTCTACTTAATGTTATGCCCAGACAGCCAACCATGTACTGGGCTGCATTAAGAGAAGTATTACCAGCAGGACAAGGGAGGTGATTCTCCCCTTTTACTCTGCTCTCCTTAGACCCCACGTGGAGTACTGTGTGCAGTTCTGGAGCCCCCAGCACAAGAAGGACATGGAACTGTTGGAGAGAGTCCAGAGGAGGGCCACGAAGATGATCAGAGGGCTGGAGCACCTCTGCTATGAGGACAGGCTGAGAGAGTTGGGGCTTTTCAGCCTGGAGAAGAGAAGGCTTCCAGGAGACCTTATAGTAGCCTTCCAGTATCTGAAGAGGGCCTACAGGAAGGCTGGGGAGGGACTATTCACAAGGTCTTGTAATGACAGGACGAGGGGGAATGGGTTCAAATTGGCGGAGGGGAGATTTGAACGGGATGTTAGGAAGAAATTCTTCACAGTGAGGGTGGTGAGGCACTGGAACAGGTTGCCCAGGGAGGTTGTGTCTGCTCCCTCCCTGGATGTGTTCAAGGCCAGGCTGGATGAGGTCTTGAGCGACCTGATCTAGCGGGAGGTGTCCCTGCCTATGGCAGAAGGTTGGAACTGGATGATCTTTAAGGTCTCTTCCAACCTAAACCATTCTATGATTCTATGATACTAAAGAAAGGAGGTTCCTTGGTAGTTGTGTAAAGAGTTTGATTTGGAAGACAGGGTTTTACTGCATCTTTTTCACAAAGGATCACATTGCATCATAGAATCACAGAATGGTAGGAGTTGGAAGGGATCTCCAGAAATCATGTAGTCAAACCTGCTAATGCAGATTCACCTAGAGCAGGTTGCACACGACCGCATCCGGGCAGATTTTGAAAGTCTCCAGAGTAGGAGGCTCTACAACCATTTTGGGCAGCTTGTTCTAGTGCTCTGTCATCCTCATAGTAGAGAAGTTCTTCCTTATGTTTAAGTAAAATTTCCTGTATTTTAGTTTTACCCCTTGTCACTGGGCACCACAGAGACTCATCCTCTTGATTTCCACTCTTTAAATATTTGTAACCATTGATAGCATCCCCTCTCAGTCTTCTCTTCTGATAAGAGTTTCTCATCCTCTCCTCGTAAGAGACATGCTTCAGTCCCCTATCATCTTTATCATCTTCCATTGAACTCTCTCCATTAGTTCCTTGTCTATCTTGAACTAGGAAGCCCAGAAGTGGACACAGAACTCTTAAGTGTAGTTTCAATAGGGCAGAGTAGAGGGGTAAGAGAACCTCTTCGAAACCACTTGTTACATTCTTCATGTGCCATAGGAGACCATTGGTCTTGGCCACAAGGGCACATTGCTGGCTCATGGTGAATTTCTTACCCATCAGGATCTACAGGTCCTCCACAGAGCTGTTTTCCAGCAGATCAACCCTCAAGCTGTATTGATGCATAGGGTTATTCCTCCCTAGGTGCAGAAGTCTTGCCCTTGTTGAACTTCATGAGATTCACCTCTGAACAATGCTCCAGCCTGTCCAGACCTCACTGAATGCCAGAAGAGTCTTCTGGTGTGTCAGCCATTCCTTCTGGTTTTGTATCATCAGCAAACTGAGAGTTCATTCTATCTGGTCATCCAGGTCTTTGATGAAGATACTAAACAAGATAGTACTGACGCTTGGAGAACATCACTGGCTACAGACTTCCAGCTAGACCCTGCACCAATGATCACAAGCCTCTGTGCTCTGTCATTCAAAGCCAGTTCTCAGCCCACATCACTATTCACTCATCTAACTCATGTCTTAAGCTTACCTACAAGGATGTAGTGGGAGAAAATGACAAAATCCTTGCTGAAGTCAAAGTAGGCAAAATCCACTGCTCTCCCCTCATCTGTCCAGCTGATCACACTGTCATAGAAGGCTATCATATTGATCAAGTATGATTTCCTCTTGGTGAATCTATGCTGACTACTAATAATCTTTTTCATCATGTGTTTAGGGATGACCTTTCACCTTTCCAGGGATGGAGGTGAGGCTGAGCAGCCTGTAGTTTCCTGGGTCCTCTTTCTTCTGCTTTTTGAAGATTAGAGTGACACTGGCTTTCTTTCAGTCCTCAGGGACCTCCCCTGCTCTTCATGATCTTTCAAAAATTATGGAAAGTGGCACAGCAACAACCCTCAGCACTCATGGGTACCTTCCATTGGGGATGTCCTGCTTGTCTAGATGATCTCTAGCATGATCACCCTCAAACAAGGGAGTTTTTCTTCCTCCAGAACTTTCTCTTTTATCCACAGAGACTGAGATTCTTGAGGTCTGGTCTTAGAATGAAAGAGTGAAGCAAAGCATTTCAGTAGCTCTGCCTTCCCTGCATCCTCTGTCACCAAGTCACCCACTTCATTCAGCAGTAGGCCCACATTTTGCCTGATGTTCCTTTTCCTGCTGACATCCTTGAAGAAGCTCTTCTTATTTTTCTACACCCTTTGCCAGATTCAATTGCAAGAAGGCCATAGCTTTTCTCAATGCATTGCTACATATTCTGCCAATGTCCCTATATTCTTTCAACTGGCTAGTGCCTTCTTACAACTACTGTGAACCTCCATTGGAGTTTCTGCAGAAGTTCCTTTCTCATCCATGTAGGTTTCTTGCTTCATCTGCTTGATCTCATTGTACTTTGTCATTGTACTTTGCCCTATGGAATACATGAAACACAATTCCATCAAAAATTGAAATCCCCTCAAATTATTCTACTAATTCAGGACTCCTTTTTTCCAGTACTATGTATAGCAGAAAGACAAATTCTTTCAAAACATTTATAGCATCAGAGAATTGTTTTCAGTTGGAAAAGAGCTGAGTCCAACAGTCTGTCTAACACCATGAAGGCCACTAAATCATGTCCCAAAGTATCGCATCTATACTTCTTTTGAACTCCTCCAGGAACAGTGACTTGACCACCTATTCCAATGCCTGACCACACTCTCAGTACAGAAATTTTTTCTAATATCTAATCTAAACCTCCCCTGACAGGGTTTCGGGCCTTTTCCTCTGGTCGTGTCGTCTGATATTAGGGAGACCAACCCCTAACTCACTGCAACCTGGAGGATGCTGAGGGGAAAGCTCATTACTGTCTACAACCACTGTAAAAAATGTTGTAGTGAGGTGGGTGCCAGCCTCTGTTTCCAAGTAACAAGTGGCAGAACGAGAGGAAGCAACCTTAAGCTGCAAATCAAGTGGAGGTTTAAACTGGACTTGAAGAAAAAAATCTTTCCTGGAATCACAGAATTACAGAATATCAAGGGCTGAAACGGACCTCGAAAGATCGAGTCCAACCCCCGTGCCAGAGTAGGATCTCCTATACCAGATCACACAGGAACGCATCCAAATAGGTCTTGGATACCTCCAGGGAGGGAGACCCCACAGTCCCCCTGGGCAGTCTATTCAGTGTTCTGTCACCCTCAGAGTGAAAAAATTCCTCCTCATGTTTACATGAAATTTCCTATGTCTCAAGGGTTGTCAAGCCCTGGAACAGGCTGCCCGGGGCAGTGGTGCAGCCGCCGTCCCTGCAGTTTTTGAAAGACATGTAGAACTGGTGCACAGGGACATGGCTTAGTGGTGACTTGGCAGTGCTGGGTTAATGGTTGGAGTCGATGGTCTTAATGTCGTTTCCAAGGGAACAGATTCCGGTTCTACGACAGGGAGCGCGCGATTCCCCCTGCGCACGGCCCCCCCGGGCACGCCCCTCGCCGCTACAGCTCCCATCAGGCCCTGCTGCGCGGCTGTTGCGGCTGTGGCTGTGGCGGGAGGTTTGAGCCGATGGAGGTCTCCCTGGAGGAGAAGTCCATGCGGGTAATGGTGGGGCTGAGCTGCACCGCCCCTGCCTTGCTGCGGAGCTTGTCGAGGTGGAGCTAGCCTCATCCTTCGCCCGGACTGCCCCCTCTGCTCCGGGGCGCTCATCTTTACCGTCCCGGACTAGGGCCTAGCGAGGGCGGCGGGCAAGGCGGACCTGGTGGATTTCCTTTCGGTTTGCTTGATTGTTTACTTTATTTTTTTCTTCTCTGGCAGGTTGCGTTATGGCTAAAGAAACTATATGGGGATCAGCCCCTTCCACAGGTAGCGGATAGAGAGGTAATTGATGCCTTGTATCAGCTTGCAACACTCAATGAAGCTGTTGACAAGGATTTTGCTTTACTGATAGAAGACATGAAGCAGAGTGCAACAAAATACGAAGAAAATGGTGAGTTTGAAACTCCAGTTCTCAGATTTTCTTAGTAACTCTGATGATTGTGTTTGCTTAAGTCTCATGTGTAAAACTATATATATATATGCATAAAAAATAATTGGACTTAAGCTTTTGTTCTAGTACAGCTTTTACTACAGTGCACCGCACATCTTTCCTTCAGCAAAATTTATTCTAGCATAAGGTTGCTCCAGAGAAATTGTTTTAAGCCATCTTGAGCAAGCTGTAAATGCAGACAGGCGGATTAGTTGCTAAAACCTACTGAGTGGAGTAGCACAGCATTGAAATACTGATGGGATAGACAGGGAAGCAATTATACGTCTGATTTAAGAGTCTGAGCTTTTGCTAGTTCATTGTTAGGGAAAGCATTTCAGAAATATGAAACAGGGAGATCATCAAGCTGTGTTCAGACTATCTAGACAGAGTGTTTGATACTGTGGGGTTTTTTGAGCAGTTGAGAGTGGTTCAGATGATCATAATGCACTTTTAACATGTTAAAAGAGGGAGTCTCATCCAGACCTTAAAAGAAGAGTAATGTAGCAAAATTACTATTTTGAGTTGTATTTGTTTTCCAGCTAACTATCTAAAGGGCATTCTCACAGAAAGGCTGGGAATCTCTCTATGCAGTCTGTCCAATGAAGGCCTCAACAACATCAATGTCCTGGTGAACAGTGCAATGACACTTAACACAAAGGACACTTCTCTTACCAGGTATTTTTTCCCATTGTGCATCATAGGTTATGATCTCTGTTTCTGTCTGTTTCTTTCAATTCAGCACTTTTATACTTGACTTTAACACTAAGAATCTTAATTGTCCAGCTTCTATTGCATCACTTTGGAGCGCACAGGAACTGAGCACAAAGTGCTAACTCTGTTCCATCAAAGTCTCTGAAGCTCTTTTTATCCCTGTTTTTGTGAACAGTGGCTTCAGGACACTGCCAGTCTGTGCAAGATAGCACAAGCTCAAGCAGCATTCATGCTGCTTAGGCAAGGACTGTGTAACTATTTACTCCTCATGTCTCAGTTGCTTTTTCTCTCGTCTCTTACCTCAGCTCTGTTAATGTAAGGAGATTTTCTTAGCTCAGCCACAAAGAAATGGCATCAGCTAGTCTGCTCATCACAGGTCCTTCTCTCTAGTCTGATTTGACAAGGCCCGGAGAGTGGTGGTCAATGGAGTTAAATCCAATTGGCAGCTGGTCACTAGTGGTATTCCTCAGGGATCTGTGTTGGCAGCTCTTCTTTTTAACATATTTACTGACAATCTCAATTCAGGCATAGAGAGTGTATCAGAGAGCTTGCAGATGATAACAAGTTAGATGGCAGCACTGATTTGAATGAGACTCTTTAGAGGGACTTGGATAGACTAGATCAATGATCCAAAATTAATGGAATGAGTTTCAGCAAGGCCAGATGCCAGGTCTTGCACTTGGGTCACAACAACCCAGCAACACTACAGGCTTGGGGCAGTGTGGCTGGCAGAAAGGGATCTGGGTGTTGTAATAGACAACTGAATATGAGGCAGCAGTGTGCCCGGGCAGCCAAGAAGGCCAATGGCATCCTGGCTTGTATTAAAAGTGCTGTGTCCAGCAGGAGTAGGGAGGTGATTGTCACCTTGTACTAAGCTTTGGTGAGACCACACCTTTGGGCACTGCAATACAAGAAAGATGTGGAGGTGCTGGAGCAGATCCAGAGGAGGGCAACAAAGCTGGGGAAGGGCCTAGAGAATAAATCTTACGAGGAGCAACTGAGGGAGTTGGGGCTGTTTACTTTGAAAAAGAGGAGGCTGAGGGGAGATCTCCCTGCTGTCTACAAATACCTGAAGGGATATCGTGGAGAAGCTGGACCTGGTCTCTTCTCACAGGAAATTTGTGACAGAACAAGGGATAATGGCCTCAAGCTGAGACTGAGTAGGTTTAGATTGGACATTAGGAAAAAGTTTTTTTTTCATGGAGAGAGTGGTCAGGCACTAGAATGCACTGCCCAGGGAGATGGTTTTGTCATCAAACCTGGATGTGTTTAAGGGTGTTTTCGATGTGGTGCTTAGGGATACAGTTTAGGGTGAATCTTGAAGGGTGGGATTATTGGTTGANAGAGGAGGGCAACAAAGCTGGGGAAGGGCCTAGAGAATAAATCTTACGAGGAGCAACTGAGGGAGTTGGGGCTGTTTACTTTGAAAAAGAGGAGGCTGAGGGGAGATCTCCCTGCTGTCTACAAATACCTGAAGGGATATCGTGGAGAAGCTGGACCTGGTCTCTTCTCACAGGAAATTTGTGACAGAACAAGGGATAATGGCCTCAAGCTGAGACTGAGTAGGTTTAGATTGGACATTAGGAAAAAGTTTTTTTTTCATGGAGAGAGTGGTCAGGCACTAGAATGCACTGCCCAGGGAGATGGTTTTGTCATCAAACCTGGATGTGTTTAAGGGTGTTTTCGATGTGGTGCTTAGGGATACAGTTTAGGGTGAATCTTGAAGGGTGGGATTATTGGTTGAACTTGATGATCCTGAGGGTCTTTTCCAACCTGGATGCTTCTGTGATTCTGTGACCCATAATACAACAGGCAATAAAAAAGAGACAAAATATGCTTTGGAATCCATTTTTTAGGCATTGTCAGGAGCTTGGCTCTTACGGATGTGAACCAGAGTGGCGAGCAGCTTTGAACCTTTGGAAGAGACTGAAATACTGCTGTACTGGTCTCTAGGACATGCAGTTTCAGGGACTGAATACAGTTACAATTTGGCAAGCTGAGAGAGCTGCACCTGTTGATCTCAAACCCAGTGGTTATATTCTCTAAAGTACCAGATCTGGTCCACTTTCTTTCATTGAGATTCCTGGGTTGTTTCTGCTATCAGGTTATGTGATCATAATATAGGAACAATAAAAAGTAACCTGTACAAAGGAAGTTCTGAGTTTCACAGAACACCTGAGTCCTGAGTGTTCTCACTGAATCTCTTCCTAGCTTGTTCAGCGCTATCAATGACATGACTTCCGAGATATATGAAACTGAATTAAAAAACAGAGAAATGGCACTGGCATTGACAGAGATGAAGAAAAAAATAGCTGCAGCAGTGGTACGGGAAAACCAGTTGAACAAGTGAGTAATGAATTTTTGGCTTTTTTATTGTACCCATGACCTTTGATATTCTGGAGGTAACAGCTGTGGATGTTTCCACTGGGAAGTCTCACAGAGAAACGGAAGTTCTTTGTTCTCTCCCTTCTTTATTGATTGTATTACAGAGTTTATCTTGACCATAAATAATTAAGCAGTATTTGTTTTCTGCTGTCTCTGATATCTCTTTGAATGTAAAAGTTGTTCATTTATTGTGATGGATTTTTTGTTGTTGTTTGGGTCGTTTTTTTAAGGGATCTTAAAATGTCAAGGCAGGAAATGGAATTGGACAAGGTCAAAGTTAAGAAAAAAGTGAAGACTATGGACTTCCTGGAAAAGAAAGCTGTGGATATAAACACCAGCATCAGTAATGCTCAGGTAGATGGAAGGAATGTTCTAATATGACATTCAGATGGGATGGCACAGTCATGACTCGTCAGACCCAAAACTGTAATTATAAAGACATCCCAAGAGCTTCTTAAACTCCAGGACAGACGACTCTTAGTCTAGCAGGACAGCATGTTACTATGCTTTGGTTGTTCCTGTTATTTTCATAGGCTTTCTCCAAGAAATCTTGATAAATGCAAGGATGCTTTCTCCTTCACTGAGAACTGTATTAGCTTGGACTACCTGGTGCTTATTGTGAAGTATGGCCATATAAGAGTATATGGACAGCTACCAGTAGAGCAGCTGATTCACTGAGGCAAATTGTGTGTCAGCATTTGAAATACAGTAATTTAGTTTTAAAATTAATGATTAAACACAGAAGATGGAAGTTGTAAGAAAGGTGAGGGAGAAAAAAACAGTACATTATGTAGGACATCTGGATTCTTTATTTAACATTTGGATGCTTTCCAATGCTTTAACAAATAGGAGATGGAAAACGCTGTATTAGAGTTGATGACATTTTACTGAGATGCCTCTTTTCAGCCTTGCCACATGCTCTTTTAGTCATTTCTGGGAAAAAGCTTCTTATTCTTGACCTAAATTGTAGTACCATTTGATTTAATTTACCAGCTATAGCTGTGTTTCAAATAGCACACATTTCTGTTGTGTTCTTGTTTGCCTGTAGATAAAACCCAAGAGAATGGTAATGTATTTGTCTTCCTTGTTATATTTCACAGTCAGTTATGTACGTCTTTCCTCTTTGTAGAATGAACTTGAAGCCACAGGGTTTGACCAGTCACTGACACATGAGGCACTCGTGAGCCTGTCTGAGGTAGGTTTTTTTTAATAGAATCATAGAACAGAATCATAGAATTGTTTCAGATGGAAAAAAAAATTAAAACATCATTAAATCCAATAATTAGCAAACTAACAAGTCTGGTGCTAAATCTTGTCCCTTAGCATCCCATATATGTGTCTTACAGACCTCTCCATGAAGATTCCAGTGATTAAATTTGTTCTAATGCCTAATCTAAACCTTCCCTGGTGCATCTTGTGACCATTTTTTCCTCATCCTATCACTTGTTACTAGGGACAAGAGACCAACCCTCACCTTACTACAACCTCCTTTCTGTTAGTTGTAGAGAGCAATGAGGTCTCCCCTCAGCCTCCTTTACTCCAGACTAAACAACTCCAGTTACCTCAGCTGCTCCTCCTAAGACTTGTGCTCTAGAGCCTTCATGAGCTTCATTGCCTTTGTCCAGACCCACTCAGGACCTCAGTGTATTTCTTGTAGAGAGGGTCCCAAAACTGAACACATACTCAGTCTGTGACCTCATCAGTGATGAGTACAGGAGTATGATCACTTCCATGGGCCTGTTTGTCACACTATTCCTGATACAGGACAGGATGCTGTTAGTCCTCTTCACCACCCGGGCACATTCCTGGCTCATCTTCAGCTGGTTGTTGATGAACAACCAAGGTCTCTTCTCTGCTGGGCAGTTTACCAGCCACTCTGCCCCAAGCTTATGGCTTATGGCATTGAATGGGGTTGTGACCTAAGTGCAAGACTCAGCACCTGGCCTTGTTAAACGTTATACAACTAACTTTGGCCCACTAATCAAGCCTGTCTAAATTGCTCTCTAAATCCTTCCTATCTTTGAGCAGATTAATACTCCCACTTGGTTTGGTGTCATCTACAAACTTAACCTCCTTGACCAAATCATTGATAATGATGATAAACAAGAGTGGACCAAGTACTGAGCTGTGGAAACCACTTGTGACCAGCTGCCACCTGGTCATTCCCCACCATTCTGGGCCTGGCCATTATTTTACCCAGTGTTCACCCGTCTTCCCCCTCTACTCTGCCTGGTGAGATCATACCTAGAAGATCATGTCACGTTTTGTGCTCCTCAATTCCAGAGAGATGGGGGTCTGTTGGGGGGGGGTCTGTTAGGG
>VWZI01013588.1:4250-14655 GCA_013396835.1 Psilopogon haemacephalus | reverse complement strand
AGTCTGGAGGTGAGGAGGAAGTTGCTGAGCATGAGAGTGGTGAGAGGCTGGAATGGGTTGCCCCTGCAGGGAGGTGTTTGGGGCCAGATCCCTGGAGGTGTTTTTGGCCAGGCTGGCAGAAGCTGTGGGCAGCCTGCTCTAGGGTAGGGTGTCCCTGGGCATGGCAGGGGGGTTGGGACTTGATAATCCTTGTGGTCCCTTCCAATTCTGCCTGATTCTAGGATTCTATGATATGTATATGATCACCTCCAGGAATGAGGACTCCACCACCTCCCTGGGCAGCCTGTTCCAATCCCTGACCTCTCTTTCCATACAGATTTTTTTTTGCTAAATATCCAATCTAAACCTTAATCTAAATGAGAGAGTAGTGAGGAGCCTGATGTCTGCTGGGCACTCACAGAAATCCTTTTGGAAGATGCAAACAAAGAAAGGAAATTGTTCCAAGGCGAATCAAACAGAATCAGATTTGGCTGAATTAAGAGTTCAGCTTTGCCTGTTTGAACCTGCTACTAAGCCAAGAAAATAAAGTCAGAGGGACAATAATTAAGTCATTCCTTGGTTACAGTTCTGCCATTATCAACTTCTTCCTATTCAGCTGTAATTTGCAATTTTTTTCCCCTGTGAATCCATCTCTAGATAGATGAATATAGGAATTTCTAAATATACCAAATGCAAACATGAAATATGCAAATATGATTCTATTTCCTTCTCTAAAGGGGTGCTAAGGCCATCCCCAAGCCTTGCTTTTATTTCTTTGGCTAAGCACATGAATGTCCACCTGGGTAAAATCAGTCTCTACATGCTTGCTTGCACTGAGAGCTTCTGTGCTGGAGTAATTCACCAGCTGGCAGCTTGCTGGCTTCCTCTTTAATTGACTCATGAGAGGTCACTCATGAGAGACAGGAGAACAACCCCTCCCACACACACACCAACCCCAAAAATGGCTTGGGAAGGCATCAAGTGGTGGTAGAAATTCCCATGCCAAATGCCAACCAACAGCTCATCGAGAAACCTGCAGTGGGAGGTGTCCCTGCCTATGGCTTGGAGGTTGGAACTGGATGATTTTTGAGGTCCCTTCCAACCTAAACCATTCTGTGGTTCTGCGAAGTGCTCCCAGAGTGTTGCTTTTAGGACCAAAGGATTTGAGAGAGGGCTGGAAGAACACCTGGCCAGATCCTCCCTGGTGTAAACTGGCAGCAGGACTGGCCCTGGGAGATGATGCCAGCTGGATGCAGAGGCTTGGGATGCTGGCAGGCATCAGGGCATGGTGGACACAGTACCTGTGCAAGTGCTTTCTGCCTATCCTGCAGGGCAGAGGCAAGCCACAGGCCCCCTCCCTGCACAAGTGCCCCTTGAAAAGAGGCCTGAGTGGCATGCAAGGAATGCGAGGATTAGCGATGTTAACTGCGGCGAATCCAGAGTCTGAGGAGGGCAGAGCCTATCTAAATATGTCACTGCCAGCTGGGAATTGCCTTTTCCCCTCTTGCTTTCTCCAGCCTCCACTTTTTCAACCCCCTGCCTTGCCCTGTGAAAATTCTGCTCTGCTGTCCCAGTCACAGCAAGGAGCTCCCTGCTGTGCTGCTCGTTAGCATCCCCCCATCTTGTTCCACCCTTCTGTGCCCTGCCCTTCAACCTCTTCGCTTATTTTTGTGTGCCTTGAGAGGCAGGCAGAGGGTGGCAGAGAGTCTGCGTGGCACTGCAGAGGCACCAGGCAGTGAGCCTGTTCCTGGGAAATCACAAACAACTCAGAGCATCATTGCCTGCACCAACATAAAGTTCTATGGTTTTATGATTCTGTGATTCTATGGGTCCATGATTCTATATCTCTATGGTCCTATAACTCTATGGTTCTGTGATTCTGTGGTTCTATGACTCTATGATTGTATGACTCTATGGTTCTATAAATCTATGGTTCTATGACTCTATGATTCTATGACTCTATGGTTCTGTGATTCTATGGTTCTATAATTCTATGGTTTTATGATTCTATGGTTCTGTGATTCTACAATTCTATGGTTCTATAATTCTATGGTTCTGTGATTCTATGGTTCTATAATTCTATGGTTTTATGATTCTATGGTTCTGTGATTCTACAATTCTATGGTTCTATAATTCTATGGTTCTGTGATTCTATGGTTCTATAATTCTATGGTTTTATGATTCTATGGTTCTGTGATTCTACAATTCTATGGTTCTATAATTCTATGGTTCTGTGATTCTATGGTTCTATAATTCTATGGTTTTATGATTCTATGGTTCTGTGATTCTACAATTCTATGGTTCTATAATTCTATGGTTCTGTGATTCTATGGTTCTATAATTCTATGGTTTTATGATTCTATGGTTCTGTGATTCTACAATTCTATGGTTCTATAATTCTATGGTTCTGTGATTCTATGGTTCTATAATTCTATGGTTTTATGATTCTATGGTTCTGTGATTCTACAATTCTATGGTTCTATAATTCTATGGTTCTGTGATTCTATGGTTCTATAATTCTGTGGCTATAAGATTCTATGGTTCTATGATTCTATGATTCTATAATTCTATGGCTCTATGATTTTATGCTTCTATAATTCTATGGTCCCATGATTCTATGGTTCTATACTTCCATGATTCTATGACTACGATTCTATAACTCTACGGTTCTATAATTCTATGGTTCTATGGTTCTATAATTCTATGGTTCTATGATTCTATGCTTCTATGGTTCCATGATTCTATGACTATGATTCTATGGTTCTATGATTTTATGGTTCTATGATTCTATAATTCTATGGTTCTATAGTTTTATGGTTCTATAATTCTATGGTTCTGTGATTTTATGCTTCTGTAATTCTATGGTCCCACGATTCTATGGTTCTATGATTCCATAATTCTATGGTTCTACAGTTCTCTGATTCTATAATTCTATGGCTCTATGATTTTATTCTTCTATAATTCTATGGTTCCATGATTCTATGGTTCTATGATTCTGTAAGTTTATGGCTCTGTAGTTCTCTGATTCTATAATTCTATGGTTCTCTGATTCTGTGAGTCTATTATTCTAAGGTTCTGTGGTCCTATGATTTTATGGCTCTTAGGTTCTATGATTCTATGGTTCTTAGTTTCTGTGATTCTATGGTTCTATGGTAAGGCAGCAAGAGCAGCTGTGGGCAGCAGGGCAAGGGAGGGGATTGTGCCCCTTGGCTCTGCTCTCCTCACACCCCACCTGCAGCACTGTCTGCAGCTCTGCAGCCCCCAGCACAAGCAGCACATGCAAGTGGTGGAGCCAGTGCAGAGGAGGCCACCAAGATGCAGCTGAGAGGGCTGCAGCAGCTCTGCTCTGAGCACAAGCTGAGAGAGTTGGGGCTGTGCAGCCTAGAGGGGAGAAGGCTGCCAGGAGACCTTGGAGTGGCCTTGCAGGATCTGCAGGGGGCTGCAGGAGGGCTGGGGAGGGATTCTTGAGAAGGTCTTGTAATGAGAGGATGAGGAGGAGTGGGTTTGAAGTGGCAGAGGTGAGATTGAAAGTGAATGTTAGGAGGAAGTTCCTTGCAGTGAGGGTGGTGAGACACTGGCACAGGTTGTCCAGGGAGGTCATGAAGCACAGAATCACAGAATGGAATCTCTGATCGTTGATCCCATTCTGTGCTTCTGTGCTCCACAACCTCCCTGGAGGTGTTCAAGGCCAGGTTGGATGAGTCCTTGAGCAACCTGTTCTAGTGGGAGATGTCCCTGCCTATGGCACAGGGTGGGGTTGGAACTGGATGACTTTTGGGGGTCCCTCCCAACCAAAACCATTATGTGATAAATGCACAGAGGCACTAATTGGCTGCTGGCCCCCAGGCTAGCAGCCTGAGGGAGAACTGGAGGTGCTGGACTGAGAGCTTTGCTTTTCAACTCCTCCACAAGGAAGGCTGAGCAGCAGAGGCTCCTTGCTCATCCGTTTTCATCTCTTTCATAAGCTCCTCATGTTTCCCATGCTGTGGCTGCAAGCCTCCTTCCTGTGCATAAATGCATGGGGTGGGAGGGGGGGTGAGAGCTGCAGAACCTTGGCAACACAGCATCCCTCCTGAGGCAGCCTGGAAAGGGGAGAGAAATGCAAATGAGCCACCCCCCAACCCCAAAACGGCCCTTTGGGGAGCACTATTTTATTGTGGTTTATTTCCTTCCCATAAAACTCCAAGCAAATGAAGGCAATTTGGGATTCGGTGAAGCCACTGATGAGCTGGTGGAGGGAAAGGCTAAATCACCCTCGGGTCCAGCTGTGCCCAGGAGTGTAGGCGAAGACTGTTCTGGAGCCCCCAGCACAAGCAGGACATGGAAGTGATGGAGCCAGTGCAGAGGAGGCCACCAAGATGCAGCTGAGAGGGCTGCAGCAGCTCTGCTGTGAGCACAGGCACAGAGAGTTGGGGCTCTGCAGCCTGCAGAGGAGAAGGCTGCCAGGAGAGCTTGGAGTGGCCTTGCAGGGTCTGCAGGGGGCTGCAGGAGGGCTGGGGAGGGACTATTGACAAGGGCTGGGGATGAGAGGAGGAGGAGGAGGAGGAGGAGGAATGGGTTTGAAGTGTTAGAAGGGAGAATGAAAGTGGATGTTAGGAGGAAGTTGTTTGCAGTGAGGGTGGTGAGACACTGGCACAGGTTGCCCAGGGAGGTTGTGGAGCACAGAAGCACAGAATGGGAGCACAGAAGTGCGGAATGGGATCAAAGATCACAGTTTGTGTTTCTGTGCTCCACAACCTCCCTGGAGGTGTTGAGGACCAGGCTGGATGAGTCCAACTAGTTCCAACCCCCCTGTGCCACAGGCAGGGACATCTCCCACTAGAACAGGTTGCTCAAGGCCTCATCCAAAATGTTTCTGAACACTTCCAGTGAGATTTTGGAGCACAGAAGGTTCTGTGCTCCACAACCTCCCTGGGCAACCTGTGTCAGTGTCTCACCACCCTCACTGCAAGGAACTTCCTCCTCACATCCACTTTCAGTCTCCCCTCTGACACTTCAAACCCATTCCTCCTCCTCCTCCTCCTCTCATCCCCAGCCCTGTCAATAGTCCCTCCCCAGCCCTCCTGCAGCCCCCTGCAGATCCTGCAAGGCCACTCCAAGGTCTCCTGGCAGCCTTCTCCTCTGCAGGCTGCAGAGCCCCAACTCTCTCAGCCTGTGCTCAGAGCAGAGCTGCTGCAACCCTCTCAGCTGCATCTTGGTGGCCTCCTCTGGGCTGGCTCCAACCATTCCATGTCCTGCTTGTGCTGGGGGCTGCAGAAATTCTCTCTGCAGGAAACAACTCCCTGCTGTATCTTCCTCCTGAGTGGGAAATGGCACCTGGGGGGGGAGAGGAAGGGCTAAAAGTGGAAGGTTTGGTTGCTGGTTCGTTTATCCAGCCTGAGAATGTAGCCTGGGGGGAAGTCTCTCAGGCTGACCATTAGGGGCATTGCAAAAGCCATTAGGACAGGGCTGTGATGGCAGTGATAAGCTCAGCTTTCATTTAATAAGGCCAAATAAAGGCCCTTTTTCATGCTGGAGATGGAATCTCAGGCAGGTTGCCTGCCACTGAAGCAAAACAACCCCCAAAAACCTCTCAGGGAGGTGGAAAACTTTGCTGATGTTTGGCTCTTGAGCAGGCTGAAATGTCACTTCTTATCATCAACCCAGGCCTCATTTGGGCAGGGGAAGTCTTTTCTGGTTAGTGCCTGGTCCAAAGCAGGCTGAAAGTGCTTCCCAGAGCAGTGATAGGATCAGCCCTAGACAAGCAGATGCTGAGTTTTTGAGCTCCCCAGTGTCAGACGGACAGGAACTGCTGGAGAGGGTCCAGGGGAGGGCTGTGAGGATGCTGAGGGGACTGCAGCAGTGGCTGGGGAGGAGAGGCTGAGGGAGCTGGGGCTGCTTAGTGTGCAGAAGAGAAGGCTGAGAGGGGATTGGATCAATGTTTGGAAGTGTGTGAGGGCTGGGGGTGAGGAGGGGGGGGACAGGCTCTGCTCACTGCTCCCTGCCATAGGCCAAGGAGCAATGGATGGAAGCTGCAGCACAGAAGGTTGCAGCTCAAGACAAGAGGCAACTTCTGTTGCTGTGTGGGTCCCAGAGCAGTGGCACAGGCTGCCCAGAGAGGTTGTGGAGTCTCCTTGTGTGGAGCCTTTGCAGAGCCTGTCTGGATGTGTTGCTGTATGCCCTGAGCTAGCTTGGATGCTCCTGCTCTGGCAGAGGGAGGTTGGACTCGAGGAGCTCTTTGGGTCCCTTCCAACTCCTGACATCCTCTAAGCCTGTGATCCTTTGATCCTATGAGCCTGTGATCCTGTGAGTTTGAGGAGGAAAAAAGTGCTAAGCCCTTCAGGAGAGCATCCAAAGGATGAATCCTGATGAATCAGGGAAATCATCTCTGAAGGACAGCAGAGGGATACCCAAAACCTTTCGCTGCTGAGCAAGGATGCAGCCTCAGCCTCACCACTGGAGGCTTGGGGCTTTTATTCCCTGGCATGGCAAGCGAGGGAGGGCTTCATTAGCATGACAGCCCATTCAGCTTGCAGTTGGCACAGGAATTCCCAAGGGATGGGCACATCTGCCTGGAAGGTAGCTCTCTAATTAGAAGGGAGCCGTTCTTCAGGAGTTAGAATAAATATCAACACACATTTTCTGTCTCTCAGCTTGCTCTGCTGAAGTGATCAGGGATGAAACTCGGTGAGTCCCAGAGGTGCTAATGTTTCATTAAGGAAGCATCAGGGTGGCAGAGGGATTCAGTGCTGGTCTGCAGGAAGGCACTGCAGGGTTCTCTTGCTGCTGGAGCAAGGGAACACCAGAGGTGACTGACAAAGCCCTTGCCTGCAAAACCCTTGCCTGCAAAGCCTTTACCTGCAGAGCTCTTGCCTACTAAGCCCTTGCCTACAAACCCCTTGCCTGCAAAGCCCTTGCCTGCTAAGCCCTTGTCTGCAGAAGTTCTTGCCTGCACAACCCTTGCCTGCACAGCCCTTGCCTGCTAAACCCTTGTCTACAAAACCCTTGCCTGCTAAGCCCTTGCCTGCACAGCCCTTGCTGCAAAGCTCTTGCCTGCAAAATCCTTGCCTGCTAAGCCCTTGCTGCAAAGCCCTTGCCTGCAAAATCCTTGCCTGCACAGCCCTTGCTGCAAAGCTCTTGCCTGCAAAATCCTTGCCTGCACAGCCCTTGCCTGCACAGCCCTTGCTGCAAAGCTCTTGCCTGCTAAGCCCTTGCCTGCACAGCCCTTGCTGCAAAGCTCTTGCCTGCTAAGCCCTTGCCTGCACAGCCCTTGCCTGCTAAACCCTTGCCTGCAAAGCTCTTGCCTGCTAAGCCCTTGACTGCACAGCCCTTGCTGCAAAGCTCTTGCCTGCTAAACCCTTGCCTGCAAAGCTCTTGCCTGCTAAGCCCTTGCCTGCAAAGCTCTTGCCTGCTAAACCCTTGCCTGCAAAGCCCTCCCTGCAAAGCCGTCCCTGCAAAACCCTTACTGCAAAACCCTTACTGCAAAGCCCTTGCCTGCTAAGACCTTTGCCTGCAGAAGTCTTCTCTTCTCCCTGGTAAGAAATGCTAGCTTAAGAGGAAATGGCCTCGAATTCTCCCAGGAGAGGTTTAGGTTGGGCATTAGAGAAAATTTCTTGACTGAAAGGGTTCTCCAAGCCTGACACAGGCTGCCTAAGGAGGTGGTTGAATCCCCCCTCCCTGGAGGGGTTCCAAAGCCGCAGAGCTGTGGAGCTGAGGGCTGTGGTTCAGCTCCAGCCTTGTCAGAGTTAGAAGACATTTGGGCTGGATGAGCCCAGAGATCCTTTCCAACCAAAACACTTCTCTGGTTCCATGATTTCCCTTGAATCAATGCTGGCAGCTTCAGTGGGCATCTCATATTTGAGCATAAACCTGCTGCAGGGTGGCCAGGCCATCTTCTGGCAGGGACTGAGGACAGGCTGAGAGAGTTGGGGCTTTTCAGCCTGGAGAAGAGAAGGCTTCAAGGAGACCTTAGAGCAACCTTCCAGCATCTGAAGGGGGCTACAGGAGGGCTGGGGAGGGACTGTTCACAAGGTCTTGTAATGACAGGACGAGGGGGAGTGGGTTCAAAGTGGCAGAAGGGAGATTTAAACAGGATATTAGGAGAAAATTCTTCACAGTGAGGGTGGTGAGACACTGGCACAGGTTGCCCAGGGAGGTTGTGGCTGCTCCCTCCCTGGAGGTGTTCAAGGCCACGCTGGATGAGATCTTGAGTGACCTGTTTTAGTGGGAGAGTGGGAGGTGTCCCTGCCTATGGCACAGGGGGGTTGGAACTGGATGAGCTTTGAGGTCTCTTCTAACCTAAACCATTCTATGCTTCTTGGACTCGCTGATCCTGAAGGTCTTTCCCAAGCCAGCTGCTCCTGTTGATTCTGTGAACTTGATCCAATCAGTACTTGAAATTGTGAGCATTTTGATGGAGGTAAGGCCAATGAAAAAAAAAAAGGGAACCTTAAGCACTGCCTCAAACCTGCATCCTCTGCAGTGCTCATCCTTTGGGTGATCTTTGAGGTCTCTGTCAACCTAAACCATTCTATGATTCTATGATTCTATGACTGGCACTAAGTGGAAGCTGTGTGGGGCAGCAGCACCTGGCAGGGCTGGAAGTGGCAGGGCTGGAAGTGGTAGGGCTGGAAGTGGCAGGGCTGGAAGTGGCAGGGCTGGAAGTGGCAGGGCTGGAAGTGGCAGGGCTGGAAGTGGCAGCGCTTCCTGCTGCGGAGTGGCCTCCTGCAGGCACAGGTGCCCTGCTGCTCCTCACCACGCTTGGTGAGGCCTTTCACAGCAAGTGCAGGCGAAAATGAGCCTCCAGCGAGGGCAAAGGCAGCTCTCTGGGATGCCTTTTCCAACAGGAGCAGCATGAGCTCACGCAGGAAAATCAGCTCAGGGGAAGGATGTGTCAGAACCTGCAGCCACAGCCATGCTGCCAGGCTGGAGGGGAGGCTGAATCATGGCATCAGAGGTGTTTCTTGCCCATCAGCCTGAACCATCACCTGCAAACCCATTGAGCTTGAGTCATCCACCCCCAGACAGACACTGATGCTGCCTGTTTTAAAGGACAAGGATGCTGACAGTGGCAGGGTGCTGAAAATTGCTCTGTCTCCTAAACCATTCTATGACCCTATGAATTCTAATTCCACATGGAGAATGTTGAGTTTCCCTTCCTCTTCCCATCTTATCTTCCTCAGATAAGATAGACATAGGGCTCCAGGTGCAGCTGCCAGATGCTTTCATAGGGCAGGATAGAAGGGAGTGCCAAAGGGATTGCATTGTGCTTTCAAGCTTTTGGACCTGGGCCCCTGCAGCAGCAGGAGATGATGGACATGAGTTATGGCAGAGGAGGAGCAGCCAGTCCCAACGCCCCTGCCATGCCCAGGAACATCCTACCATAGATCAGGCTGCCCACAGCCTCTGCCAGTCTGGCTGCAAACACCTCCAGGGATCTGGCCCCAAACACCTCCCTGCAGGGGCAACCCATTCCAGGGCCCCACCACTCTCATTCTCAACAACTTCCTCCTCACCTCCAACCTCAATCTCCCCACCTCCAGCTTTGCTCCATTCCCCGCAGTCCTGACACTCCCTGAAAGCCTCAAAAGTCCCTCCCCAGCTTTTCTGTAGCCCCCTTCAGATCCTGGAAGGCCACCAGAAGGTCCCCTGGGAGCCTCCTCTTCTCCAGCCTGCACAGCCCCAACTCTTTCAGGCTGTGCTCACAGCAGAGCTGCTGCAGCCCTCTGAGCATCCTCGGGGCCCTTCTCTGCACACCTCCAGCATCTCCACATCCCTCTTGTCCCAGGGGCTCCAGCACTGGATGCACTACTCCAGGTGGGCTCTCAGCAGAGCACAGCAGAGGGGCAGAATCCCCTCCCTGGCCCTGCTGCCCACACTGCTCCTGCTGCAGCCCAGCCTCTGCTTGCCTTTCTGCCCTGCAAGTGCACACTGCTGCCTCATCTTCAGCTTCTCCTCCACCAGATGATCCAGTCCAACCCTCAAACTGACACCACAGTGGGCTGTTGAACCACGTCCCAGAGTGCCCTGCCCACACATTTCATGAACATCTCCAGGGATGACCTCTTTACAACTAATATCATTGGACAAAACTTAAGAGCAGAAGCAGAGCTCCATGCCCCTGTGATTCCTGTTCCTCTCTCAGGCACAAAATAAAACCCCTCACCCTTGTGGGGAGCTTTTAGGGAGGCATTTCAGCCTGTAGCCTTCCAAGATTGAACATCCCAGCAATAGAATCTGGGTCAATTATCATAATTGCCTTTATCTGTATTTAAAATTAATTGAAAGGAAATGGTGACACTGAAATGCACCTGGCTGCTTGAAGTCTGGCCTGGAGTTAGCTGAAGGTCTTTTATTGATTTCAATGAAGTTCAGCCCATGCTATTTAATCCATTTTGCTTATCAGTCTCATTTAGCCCATGAGTGAACACGAGCTGAGGGGGAAAAA
>VWZI01013587.1:141586-168130 GCA_013396835.1 Psilopogon haemacephalus | reverse complement strand
GCTTTGAGTAAGAAAAAGGCGGTGGGCAACTTGCTTGGTCCAGATGGGAAATCCTCTGCTGTGAGATTCCCTGTCAGGATAGCTCTTACCCTTCAGAACATGCAAACAAGGTGAAGATTGCAAGGCAAGTCCAAGCTTGTTCTTGCAGCAGCAAACCTCATCCAAAATTTAGGGAAGGCAGGCAACAAAGGCAGATCATAATTTGTAACCTTTGAAAAGGTGGTTAGTGGGCGATTTTATTTTTTTAAATGTATATATAATTAACCGTTTATTTAAGAATTACTAAAATCTTGTGTTTCTTATCAGAACTCCGGCGTGCTGTGAGGAGTAGCTTGTGGAAGAAACAAACTAGTATCCATGAACATGAGTATGGACCAGAAGAAAACATTGATGAAGATACATATAAAAAGACATGTACTGTATGTGGCCATGAATTAACTTATGAGAAGATGTAATCTTTCTTCATTTCTCCCTTCTCCTTTCTTTTTTTTTTTTTTTTAAACTTTAATTATCTTAATGGTATTTTGTATTAAAGCCAAATAAATGCTAATTATAAAGAAGCTGTTGCCAGATTCAAAGAATGATGTTCCTCAGATGTAAGAAGCACTGCAGAGGAGAGGAAGCTTTTGCTTTTAAGCTAGATCTCAGGGTAGAAGATGACACACAACAGTTCAATAAAATGATAACTTGTAGGACAAAAGATAAATTGATATCACTCTCCTCCATCTGCTGATGAAATTAAAGTTAAATTCACACTACTTGTCTGCCAGAGGAGGAAGGCTCCTCATTTTGTCCTGCTGTCTAGTTGCCAGTTACTGTGACTGGCCAGAGGGCAGAGCTAGCTGATGCAGACTCTGTCATGAAGCAAATTCTGCTTTAAATTGAAGATTCGGTTCCATTAAAGGAGAATTTCCCTCAAAAGGGAAGCCACAAGCTCTTGGGGGAGGGTCTGACACATCTCCACAGGGGAGATTCCCCTGCTGTTTTTTTCTTAACCGAGGTTTGGACCGGAGACCAAGCTGACTGTGGTCTTTATCAGAGATTTGTAAATGAAAAGCACAAAGGAGCTGTCCTGGGGGAAGGAGGGGAAGATGCATTCCAAGGTAGATAACTCTTAAGTGCACCCAAATGGTTCTTTTCAGGAGAGGGTGGATTTCCTTTCAAGTGCAGATTTCTCCCCTTGCAATGGTGTTGTGGAATGCTGTTGGAAGTGGCCGAAGTGAAGGAACACGCTGGGAGCAGCACCTCTGTTTTTGTTCACCTTTGCAAACAGGGCCAGATGTCCCTGCAGTCTCTGGGGTCTTCCCGGAGGAGCTCAGGCCACTAGCTGTGCGGGACTTAAGTTAGACGGAAGAAGGACTCGGGAGGACACATGGTTCCACAAACCAATCTTCACATTTTCAATGCTCTCTTGTGGTCTGGAGCCCTGGGGGACCTTCCCACCATACACAATGGACTCGAGGACCTTTAAGGCCTACGAAAGCAGCATGCAGAGTTGGCTGCAGGGCAGGAGGCAGGTCCTGGCAGAGCTCTTGGAGGTAGTCCTCCACGCCATGGTTCCGTGACTCAGTGGTGTCTTGGGGTCCCAGAACTCAGGGCAGCTGGGTGGTGTGCACTGTCTGCTGAGTCACTTCCTTGTGGGCAAGCTGTAGCAATCACCCCATGGCAAGTGGCACCGATCCGCCCTGGCCTCGCCTGCAGTGGCACCACCCAGAAGACAGGAGGTGGCAAGGGAGAATTTCCACACCAGCAGGCACCTGGCAGGATGCCTGCTTGCCTCACTTGACTGCGTGGGTGGGGGAAGCTTGTTCCACAAGGTAGTGAAACCTCCTGTGTCAGGCTACCTGCAACAGAACCACTCCACCAAACCCAGCTGCCTCACACCAGCAGAGCCCTACCATGCCCCACAAGAGAAGTGTGACCACATCAGCCTTACAAGGCTTACTAAGGCCAAACTGCAAGCTCCTGCACATGGCCCAGTATCAATGCAGGCTGGAAGATGAAAGGTTGGAGAGCAGCACTCAGGAAGACTTGGAAGGGTACTGGTGCGTGCAAAGCTGGACATGAGAGAGCACTGAGCACTGCCAGACTAGAGCTTGTCCCCAGCATGGGGCAGGGAGAGGAATCTGCCCCTCTGCTGCACTCTGCTGAGACCTACCCCTGCAGTGCTGGGGCTAGCTCACCCTCAGCACAACACAGATAGATACCTGTTGGAGCAGGGCCAGAGGAGGCCACAGCAATGTTGGGAGGGCTGCAAGGGCTCTGCTCTCAGGCCAGGCTGAGAGAGTTGGACCTGTTAAGCCCGGAGAAGTAAAGGCTCCAGGGAGATCTTCTGATGGCCTTTCAGTACTTTAAAGGGCCCCTAAAAAAGTCTAGGACAGAATTCTGAGCAGGGTTTGTTGTGACAGTACAAGGGGTGATGGTTTGAGGCATTTTTTACACTGCGGGTGATAAGACCCTGTCCCAGGTTGCCCAGAGAGGCGGTAGATGCCCCATCTCTGGCGCCATTTCGGGTCACATTGTTTTGGGGCTCTGAAGAACCTGTTCCAGTTGCAGATGTTCCTGCTGACTGCAGCAGGGTTGGACCTTCAAAGGTCTCCTCCAACTGAAAGCATTCTGTGACTGCTTTGCAACAATGTTCCCTACTACAAGTAGAAAAAACACTCCCAGGAGCAACCTGCTTCACCTTCATTTATTTTTGCCTTTAATTGTGCATTTTTTTTCCCCAACCACACCACATTTCTACAGCATCTTTAAACTATCCACCACCTCATGCTTCAGCAGTTCGGAGTTTCTCCAGCTAAGCCACTGGATACTGCTATGCAACCGATCTCCTTCTCCTCCCTACAGATCCAGCCAGCTTCCTGGTCAAGTGTATGTACACTGATGGACCTAGAGAGAGAGGAAGGTGTCCAACAAACTTAAGAAACTCAATCCAAAGCCCATGCTCACCACAGAAGTCAAATCCATTTTTGAAAGACATTACTGCTTTTTTTCCCCCCCCTAAAAAAAAAAAAGGACTACGCTCAGGCATTTGCAACTGGATCCCCAACACCCGTATTTGTCAAGGCTCAGAGGAAGTTACAAGTTTGCAGATTTCAGCTGTGTTATCAGTTTTACAGAAGTCACATTTATAGATGAAACACCCCCCCCATCACCACCATTAGTTAATAACCAGAACTCTGATATTGAGCCTAGACGGTGAAAACAACCCCACTATTAATTAAAACCTCTACAGGATTAAACGTTCCTTAGAAAACAAAAAAAAAACCAAACCAACAAACAACCAACCCTAAAATACAAACACAACTATTGGATTACTCAATAACAAAGAAAGATCTGAAGCAGAAGTCTGTGCATGACCGACAAAACCCATAAGAGCAAATGTACAACAATTAAACAGTATCCCCAGGAAGAGTGGAGGGGGTCAGTCAAATCAGAGGGCGAGCAGGGAAAGCAGAAGAAACAGAGCGAAGTCTAGGAAGGATATATGGGATTGTGATAGGGCCATGCACAGACTTTGTTTTACAAAGCAGGAAGTTCTGGTTTTCAGTCTCCTGGCTTGATTAGGAGGTTGATTGGTCAGTGTAAGGATGAAATGCATCACCAGATGTATAGTACTTGGAAAAGAGAAAAAAAAAAATTGGTACAAGAACAAAATTGCTCAAAGCTCATTGTTTTCTAAGCGCAAACTGAATAGCGGTGGGCATGAGACCATTTAAACATCCATCTGCAGAGGTGAGGAACTGCAAACAGCTGGGGAATACACTACACATTGAAGGACCTGAGTGCCTAAGGCAGCGTCCTTGCCTCTCATTGCTGCTCACCCTAGCACAGACCACCCTGGTTTGGTCTTTCTGTAGGCATTAATTGTACAACTCGAAACAAAGGCTACTCTCTTTTCAGGTGGTTCCCTCGGCCTGCTCCTCTTGTAAGACTGAATGTAGCATTAATATGTTTCCTGAAGTCACCAGAGCCACGTGCTGCTGTTGCGTTTTAAAAGCAAGAGAAAGGCAGCAGATGCAGCCACCACAAAGCAGTTGCTATTAAGCCAGGTGAAGTGAGGCCACTTGGGTCAATCTACTGTTTGAGAAGCTGTCCATGAAGTTCTTCTATTGATTGTTTATAGCTACTGTAATAAAACACTAGACAAATACATTTAAAAACTAAAAACAAAAAACCCCAACATATTTCAACTGTATTAAAATCATTACCTTCTCAGCTGTGGAAGTCTAGCTGTCTTGAGTAATAAATCCAAGATGCTTCTACAGTGCTCTGAAAGCTTCACTTGAAGTGTTTCACATGCCCAAAGTTAAAGGCATTTGTCCTGTACCATACTAGAGAACTCACCACAGGGCTCACTGAGAAGGTGCATTCCCCTTCACACTCACAAAAACACTGAGAGCTGCTTCTCATTTCTGTAGTTCCTATGATTTACAGGCCAGGCAGAGGTAACGAAATTGATATGTTTGGGTCTTGTTCTGTTTTGGGGATTTTATATTTTTCTTTCTTTTTTTTTTTATTTTCTGATTTTTATTTTTATATAAACAAGAAGGGAGAAACACACACACAAAAAATTATCATGAAGTTAAAAGTCAAACCGGATTAAAAAGACAAGAGAAATAATCCATACTTTTCACTTCACATCTACCCCCTATCAGTCGCATCTCGTAAGGCTTATATGAGGCTTACACAGTTTGCTGTGGGTTTTAGAGTACTGCGTTGTTTTACAGGAGCACATGAAAGCCAGTTTGGTTTTTTTTTTTTAAGTCAAAAAACTTCTTCTATCCCCATTTTTGGAAAAAAAAATTAATTCATTTTTCTTTCAATTCATTAAAAGTCCTGCAGACAAGACTGTGCCCATCAACAATCCTCAAGCCTGCAGAGCGCAGAACTGCTGAAACACGGCCAGTATATGGTGGTCCAGTTCAGCTGTAAACAGAAGGTTCTCCAGGGTCACCATGTACTGCTGGATTATCTGGTGATGCTGGGGAGATAAAAAAACAAAACAGAAGCCTTCACTGCTTTCATTCATATAAGGACAGGAAGAGAAGTCTCAAGACATCAGCATCACAAGTCAAGTGTTTCCATCAAAACTGTTAATAAGTACATCCCATGTGCACAATACAGAATTGTAGTGCAGAGCTGTTGCTGACTGGCAGGAGAAGACACATGCTGAAACCCTGTGCTCCTTGGGAGCTCTTCACTTCCAGGCCATGAATTGTGCACGGGGTACCACACAATTGCAGAGATGTCCCAGGAGAATCATGGTATTTGTTTCCCTCTGAAGCCTCATCTGCCACTATGAATCACTGGACCAGGCTGCCTAGACAGGTTGTGGAGTCTGCTGTCTCTGAAGGTATTCAAAACTGCCTGGGCGTGTGCCTGGTGATTTACCCTAGGTGATCCTGCTTTAGCAGTGGCGTTGGACTAGATGATCTTAGATGTCCCTTCCCTGCTGTGATTCTGTGAATAGTTCAGCCCACCACTCCCACTCTCCAATGCATCTTCTGCTTGCACAGGTATCATTTTCTATTGTCCTTACCAGCCAGCCACCTGTGCTTGTTGTCTCATTTCATACAGAGTCAAAAACCCCAAAATCATATTTAAGAGATATTTATCCATCTTATTAAAAAGAATTCTGCACTATTTAAACCCTTTTAATTAGAAGCATAGAACAGGGTCACAGAATAGCCATCCTGTTGAGCATTTTTATTCACTCAAACCTTCTCCTTCATATAAACACAGTCAGGAGGAGCTCAGAAAAATCTGTGATCACACTTCGGTGTCTTTCTGTGTTCACAGCGTGGGAGTTAATCAAGGACCAGTTATTCCACCTCAGAACCAGAGTTACCACCTCGCCCCACAGCAGCCTTCAGAGAAGATACGCTGCTGCCACCTACTGCTGCTTTCATGGAGTGTTCATTTCTCCAGCCACAGAACTCGTCTTGCCAGCACGGCCCTGCCCCAAAACCTTCCCACACCAACATACCTGCAGGAAGATCTGCTGCAACCTCTCTATACAGCTCTTGTACCAAGGTGTGAATACATCAATCCCACCAGTCTCGCAGCGCACTAAGTGCTCAGTTAACAGCATTATGAAACGCTGAAGGAGAAGGAAAAAACACAAAATACTTGGTCTTCTCAGAAAACAGGATCCTGAATTCAGGTAAGAGGATCTGGGGTGGGGGACAAAAGCTTTACGTTCACTGTAGTAACAGGATGAGAGGGAATGGATTAAAGCTTGAGGACGGCAGATTTAGACTGGAGATTCTTTACAGTGAGAGTGGTGAGATACTGGAACAAGTTGCCCAGAGAGGTCAAGGATGCCTCTTCCATGAAGGTGAAGTTGCCTGGAGCAACTAGTGGAAGGTACCCCTGCCATAGGCAGGGACATGAATCTATGAATTATTTTGCTTAGCAAACACTGTATTTAGTAAGCAGATAAATTCTGGTCGTTCAGGAAACTGTCTGCCAGCAGAAGGCTGCTCTTCAGCACTTGGAACTGAGCAGATCAAGCTCCAGAGCAGTCTTTGCAGGAGGATGACTCAGACTGGCTCCAACCCATAGCAAACCCCTTCCCATATTCTTACTCCAAGAAGGTGCCTGAGAAACAAGTTACACTGAAAGCTCATAAACTTAGCAACTATAAAACCCTCAAAGTGAGAAGAGACTTTGCCTATCTTTACCTGGAATATAACAAGGAAGAGATTCTTCTGCTCACTCTGGGCTGTCTCCACCTTCTCCTGCAAGCGCTCTATCTGCTCTTCCAGGGGTCCATCCTCCCGATCGCTGCTTCGGTCATCGTCATCATCGTCATCGTCACTGTCTCGCTGTAAGTGACAACAACACAGGACTAACTAGCAACCTGGATATCTGTGCATACTTGTCCACATGACTGCAGAGCAACTGAAGAGCAGCAGTTGCAGCTGCTCTGTAGCTTGGTGAGCATTGCATTTTGAAGGAGGCTTACTTTGCCTGCATAATAATGCAGGGAAAGAAATTTTGAAGAAAAAAATGCCTATATGAAAGTGCCCTGAAAAAACTACAAAGATTTCAGAGTAACTGTAAAGATTTACCAGTTCCTTACTTAGTGGAAACACAGTACAAGGTAACAGTGGTGCTGGCTTCATCACCAGCAGATAATGAACAGCTTTTCATAAAGAAAAAAAGGGGGGGAAAAAAAAAGCAGCATAGATTTTGTACATGGTGTCCTCTGCAGGAGTGCAGGTAATTCATTCCACGAGCAGTTCTGGAATCTCAGGACTTCAAGAAATAAAGCAGTTTGTGAACTCAGAACTCAGATGCATCTAGCTACCTGGCAGAAAAATAAGACTGGAAACTGTAGTCCATGGTATAGAAGTGGAGACTTCCTGTACTCATGATCAAAAGGGATCCTAGAAAGGATCTGCATGGACACCAAACTGCTAACTAGGAGCATGGAATGTTCTCAGTGCCTCAAACCCAAAGCAAACCAACAAACAAACCCAGAAAATACACTGAAGTACCAAGCTCAGAAGCTCAGCTAACAAAGTCTTACAGAGGAACAGAAGGGATATAGAAGGAAAGATACAATCTGATGGGTGATGGTACATTCTAAAACAGATACTGCTTCAATCTGATAAGATTGTTTCTGTGCAAAAACACAAATTAACAGCTCAAAACTTTGAAAGTTTGTGAAAGGAGCATGTGTGACTTGTGACCAATATAGGGCCACCTGTGAACTCATCTGCTGCAAAGCAAATGAAGCTCACCACCAGAAATCAAACTGACTTGCCAGAGCAAGTGAAAATTCAATGTTATTATTGCTAAGGGATTTGGCCTTTTTCTCCCATCTTGTGCTGGTTTGAGCTAATTGGAGGATTTGAATGAGAGCTTTTCTGACCTCAAAACACTAAAGGACCAACAGGACTTAAGGGAAAGCAAGAAAAGTCTCAGACACCTCAGCAGTAAGGCAGCACACTTCAACTTAGGGATATCAAAACTCAGCGTCTTACTTCCTCTAAAAGGGATGGCCATGCAGCTGAGCAACAGCCTGCAGAACTACTCACTGTTGCATACAAATGCTTCTTCCTGGCACAATGCTCATTTAAAGCACTCAGTAATAAAGAGCTGCAGCAAGAGCCAAGCACAGCAATGAAAACAGTGGTATGTTTGTTTAGAGACTCCAGTGAAGCTCTTTACTTCACACAGGGATCAATGACTGCATCTAGACCTTTAATAACCACAGACATTTCTTAACTGCTGATCAATGCAGATTGAAGATGCAACCAACTAGGATGAGTGCTGCTGGGAGCAAAGGAAATGAGGTGAAGGGGCTAGGATGAAGCCAGACTGGCAAGCTGTGTGTTATTAGTGATCTCTCAACAGAAACTTCTGGAAAAATGACTGACTGGTGCATGTTTCTTCAAAAACGAGCAGCAGCCTTCGTGCCATGTGTCAAATTCTGATACCAGCTTTGTCCAAAGCTTTGGAAATAGCTAAAGGTCTTACATAGGCTATCACATTCACAGGCTGCACAAAGAAAAATCTCTCTTCCTCTCTGCAAACCTCAACACGTTTGTAAAGTGACTTCTTTCTATCACAACTAAGTATTGCATTCAGCTAAACTTTCTTAGGCCTCATCTTTTGCAGCTGCCACGAAAGACACCCTCTCACCTCATTTTGTTGTCCCTCTTGAGACAACAGAGCACAACATCAGCTGCTTGCTCATCAGTTTGTTGTATACAGTTACCCAGATTGTGCAAAGGTGTTTAGTAAAGTAAGCTGGGAGAAGGAAATGAGAGATGCCAGTGTCAGAATCCAGCAGCACCTATTCGAAGAACTGTAACAGCCAACTGTTCCACAGCACGCTGCTGTTACCATGCACTTCTGCATGGAAGCCACAAGAGTACTCATTAACAGAACTTACTATTAATGATTTGGAACTGCTCTTATTGTTATCTAATAATGGTAATGGAGTCCAGATGAGAAGGCATGTGGAAGACATGCTTGTTTTGCAAGAGAAGCTTGTGAGAGAGGGCTTGAACAGAGCAAAGGTGATACGAATTATATAATTTTTTACTGAATTCTTAGTTTACAGCTACCATCAAAAGGGTGGACTGAGAACGTGCATCCATTTTTTGATGTCTTGGTGCTACAGATGACCACATACAGACACACATGCCTCCTGATAAACATATTTATTCAGTCTTTCCCGAAACCAACTGAGTGCCACAATCTGACGATGTGCAGGTTGGTATAACTTTGCTTCAAATCACAAAAAATTACCAACAAATTACTCACCCTTTTGTGCTGCCTGGCCAGCCTTGCCTTAGTCTCCTCCAGCTCTTTATGAATCTTCAGAACATGCTTATTCATCTTACGAATTGTGGAATGTAAGATTTCCCAGATATAAAACCTGAGAAAGGCACAAAGTTCAAAACAACAAATTATGCAGCACTCAAGATAGGAAACTAAAGGCAGTGTCTGTATCTGGGGGAAATGAAAAAAGCTTAGTATCATCTCAGATTTCTACTGGAATGAGCAATGTCCAGCATACAGGAAAGCACACCTGTAATGTAAGAAAACTTAGCTATAATTTTTTTTTTTTTCAGTAAACTCCCAAATCAGCATTGCATTTCCTGCCCATACGGCAAGACTATGAACATCAGACTGAACTCTCAAACCAAATGTGTCACCTGTCCTCAATATGCAATGTATCAATGGCAGTACAAGTCACACACCTCAGCCAAAGACCAGAAATCCATGAAGCCAGCAGCTATGTAACACACTTGGACTAGAAATGGTTCCAGTCCTGTTCTGTTTTGGCTGAGTAGAGGTTACTTTCAAAATTACATGCTAGCAGTGGTCTTGCACTCTCACATAAACACTCATCTCCAAACTCAGAAAGAAAAATGCTGAAGTACGAAAAAAGCTCAATTGCATTTTTTCCCCCACTACTCAGTCTTCACAGATTAGGGCTAGGCAGTGGCCACTTAAAACAGTAATTCAGAGGAAAAAAAACCACAATCCAAGACAAATTCTTGTTACCTAGTAAAATCATGGGCAAGCTCTGAAGAGAAGATCCAGTTTGCTACCGCAGCACAGTCAACAATTTGTGTCCGAATCATCTTGTCCACAAGCACAGCAATCATCTGTATTTTATGGGAGACATTGAACAGAACCTGTGTGAAGTATTCCAGCTTCAGATAAGAGCAGAGATGCAACTCCATGTTAGTGATATTACTGGGTCATCTCAAACACTTTAGGAGGCTGGGCAGTTCTAGCCTAAATCTACTCTGGACGGGGGATCTATATCAGTTAAATAAAGCATTCTGACATTAACAACTTTTTCTACTTCTTGTGATGTATCAGTCTTCAGCACACACATTTCCACACAAAAGCAACAAATACAAGTATCCTGGATGAGCAGCGGAGTGGTCTCAAGGAGCAGGAAAACTACTATGCCTCTGTAGTCAGCACTGGGAAGGCCACACCCCAAATACTGCGTTCAGCTTTAGGACCCTCACCACAAGAAGGACATTGGGGTGCTGGAGCAGGTTCAGAGAAGGGCAACAGAGATGGTAAAGGCTCTGGAGAACAGGTCTGGTGAGGAGCAGCTCAGGGAACTGGGATTGATGCATTTAAAGAAGTGAAGGCTGAGGAGAGACTTCATTATTGTCAACAACTCCCTCAAAGGAGGTTGGAGTAAGGTGAGAGTTGGTCTCTTCTCTCTAGTGTCAGGTGATAGAACATGAAGAAACGGCCTGAAATTGTGCCGGGGGAGGTATAGGTTGGAGATTAGGAAAAATGTCTTTCCTGCAAGAGTGGTCAGGAATTGGAACAGACAGCCTAGGGAGGTGGTGGAGTCACTGTCCTTGACAGTGTTCAAGAAACCTGTGGACATGGCACTCTGGCATATGGATTAATGGCTGTGCTGGGGCCATAGTGGTGTTGAGTTGATGGTAGAACTCAATGATCTTAGTGGTCTTTTCCAACTACAACAATTCTCAAAGCGAGCCCTTAGAGACAAAATTCTAGTGTTTGACATCAAAGCACATGCCAGCTACCATAATGAAGGAGCTACTGCAAGACTGCCCTCCTTCAGCAGCAAGTTTTCAAACATGATAGTTAGCTCCTCCCTACAGGACCTGAAAGAGGACAGAGCCAGTGCTGCACAGTGGAAGTGCTTCTCTTGCTGCAGGCACTGCTGTGGTTCTGGAGGGGGCTGCAGGCAACTGAAGAGAGGAGTTACTGAGTAAAGCAGTTGCAAGCTGTTCAGAAAAAAGGCTTATCTTAGTTATTCATGTGATCAAAAGCACAGTATTCAAGAACCACAGCCTGCACCGTATCTATCCTTACAGCCACCCATTGTCAAATAAGGAAATGTAACAAAGCTCCTTTTAAGGAAGGAAAATTAAAATAACTGAATGAATCATACAGAAGGCTCAGCACTCGACTTTCAAGTCCCAGGATAGCATCCTATGCTCTATTTGTCCTTCAGTATTGCCAGGAAGAACTTCTGATTTCCTAACCTGATCATCCAACAAACACAGACCTAGGACTTTGAGAAAGCCTCTCATCTCAATGTTAAAGTTTCTCTTCATGAAGTCACCACCACAACCTTACTTATAGGTCCAGAAACCAGTGATGGTTATTGCTAAGCCACTCTCTGCAGCAAGTGCCACTCATTAGCACAGTATGTTGATAGTCTGAATGAAATCAAAAGATATTCCCACAGAGTAGGGTGAGCAGCATGAAAACGAGATTCTGGACAAGTGCCCTGCTCTCCATTTATTGTGTGCCAGGAAGATAGTGGACGCAGGAAACAAAAAAGTGCATTACCAGAAGCAAAAGAATGAACTGTAATAAATGCAAGAGAGGAAAATCTAAATCAAATGATCAGGTAGGATAGCAGACCTTCATATCTACTGTATTTGATATTTCTGAAAGCCAACTTAATCTATTTTTTAAAATTTGACATGACTGTTTAGGCTGAGTTTGAAACCTCAAGTTTTGTCACGCTGCAATACAAAGAAAGAAAAGATGAAGAGGTTCCCCTTCAGTATCTTTATTAATAATGTGGATGAGCTGACTCAATGCACCCTTGCTAAGTCTGCAGATGGCATCAAGCTGGTGGCTGTGTTGATCTGCTAGAAGGTAGGGAAGCTTTACAGCAGTACCTGGGCAGGTTAGACTAAGGGACCGAGGCTAACTGTATGAGGTTCCGCAAGGCCAAGTGACAGGTTATGACAACCCCATGGTGAGCTACAGACCTGGGGATGTGTGGTCACAAAACTATGACTTGGAGAGGTACCTGAGTATATCAATATCAGTTGACAGTCAACTGACCAAGACAGGTGGCTAAGAAAGCCAATGGCATCCTGGCTTGTATCAGAAACACTGTGGCCAGCAGGGACGGGCAGGTGATCATCTTCCTGTGCTAAGCACTAGTAAGGACACACCTAAGTGTTGTGTTCAGGTCTGGGACACTCACTAAAGGAAGGACATCAAGGTGCTGGAGCATGTCCAGACAAGGGCAACAAGGCTGGAGAAGGGCCTGGAGCACATGGCCTACGAGGAGCATCTGAGGGAGCTGGGGGTGTTCATTCTGGAGAAGAGAAGGCTAAGAGGAGACCTACAGCTCCCTGAAAGCAGGTTGGCACAAGGAGGGAGCAGTTTCTGCTCCCTGGTGTCAAGTGACAGGACCTGAGGAAATGGTTTCAAGCTGTGTCACGGGAGGTTCAGGCTGGATGCTAGAAAATATTTCTTCAGGGAGGTTTCTCAAATGTTAGAATGGACTGCCCAGGGTTGTGCTGGAGTCACGAGTCCTGGAGGTGTACAAGCATTGCATGGACCTGGCACTTAGGGACATGGTTTAGTGTTGACCCTTCAGCGGTGGGTTGAAGGTTGGACTGGATGACCTTGGAGGTCTCTGCCAACCAGATACATTCTGTGATTCTGTAATATTAGGTTGTAGCAATTTATTCTGATCCAGTTAAATGGCAGCAAAAAGTAGGTCAGACTGTAACTGTCACATCTTCAAAGTCAGTAATTTGGGAGGGAAGTTTAACACATTAAAAAAAAATCCTCTTTTTTGGACATTTTTACTGTACTTGGGAGAGAAATAACACCTTGCACAGGTCCCTTTTGGATGCAGGTTTTCCCCTAGATAATAGACCACAGGTCATAGAATGGTCAGGGTTAGCTGGAAATTACTTCAGAGACCCTAGATAAAGCAGTCACCCACAGCAGGTTGTCCAGGATCAAAATGTCCAGGTGGGTTTGGAATCTCTCTAGAGAAGGAGACTTCACAACCTCTCTGGGCAGCCTGCTCCAGGGCTCCAGCACCCTGAAAGCAAATAAGTTTTGCTTTGTGGCCAGACAGAACCTTCTAAGTTCCACTTTGTGCCTGTTGCCCCTTTACCTGTCACTGGGCATCACTGAAAAGATATTGGCCACATCCTCCTGCTACCATTCTTTAAAAATTTGTAAGCATTGATAAAATTTCTTTCCAGTCCTCTCTTCTCCAGGCTGAACAGTCTCAAGTCTCTCAGCTTCCCCTCACAGACATGGCCCAGGCCTCTCAGCATCTTTGTAGCCTCTGCTATACTGTTTCCAGTAGTTCCCAGTCTCTCTTGAACTATGGAGCCTCTTGGTCTTAGCGGCATCACCTCTCAGGAGGTACAGTCCACTTTCAAGCACAACAAAGTGAAACGCAACCACACCAGTAAGTAATAAATGAAATAATTAATGCAGGCAAATCCACACTGAGTTCCTTATCAATTTCTATTTATAGAAGAATGACAGAGAGAGAAAACAAATGCTGTGAGGAAACTGAACAGATTAAAACAACTGAGGCATTTTTCATACATCTTTTGGGGTGTTATTTTCTCCAGCTCAAGAATGAACGTAATGGCACTGTCAGATTGATCAGTTCTGTTCTGAATAGCCACTAACTGTAGCCCTCCTTGCTCTGCCACACACACAACTGTGACTCCAGCATGAGCTCACTGGAATAAATATATGGCTTTCACTAGTGACTAAAAAAAAACCCCCAAAACAACAAAATCCCTTAAAACCACAGAGGTTTCCACATTTCTAAGAATATGACCTGCTTCTAATAAGAGATCTACATCTACAGTTCAATTTACATACCTACAGTGTTTTTAATCTTTGAAGAGAAACATGATTTTGGCCACATTATTCTCTTCTATAACCAGCATAGTATGACTGAGTCAAAGGACAAGCTTTTGCCCTCCCATCATAAACTCTGATGAAGATACAGCCTCATATTTCATGTCTAGACTTCATTATAGGCATTAATAGCAAGAGTAAATGCAGTTATTTTAAATAAGATGACACTAGACAAGTTACTTTTAAAGGATATAAAGCAAATTGCAATACTTTTTTATTATATATGACCTCTGTGAGTTGAAACTCACAAGGATGCTCGACATTGCAACCTCTCACCTGTGGATGATTCTTCCAAACCTCATACACAACCCTCAGGACATGGAGCTTCCCTTCATCACTTTCAGCAAGTGTTTTGAAGACTTCATGAAACCTTTTAACATATTTAAGTAGTCAGCGGAGGGGGTGGGGTTGGGTCAAAAGAACAGCAGATACAAGGCAACTGGTTCAGAATGTCCAAAAGAAAAAAATAATTATTATCTACAGCAATTCTCCAATGACTATTCCCTGGAAGATATAACCATTCTGAGCTACAATGCACTACAAAAGCAATGTAAATTTTAGTGGTGAACCTACTCCCTGAAGCTGCAACTACATTTCTCATGCTCTTAAAAGCAAGAGGCACCTTCATATTTTGTGTGCTTATCTATGCACAGCCGGAGCATCGGACCTTCCTTCTGATTCATGCTTCTGTAACTTTAAACTCTTATCCTGTCTGCCCCTTTTTGAGTGAAGTGCTGCTAAACTTCCCATTTTCGGCAGTTATGCTGACTGCTACACAACACTCACAACTCAGCTCATTGTAATTTAACTATAAAGCTCAAGGGGCTCTTTTTGATAGCATGGCTTCCACTCCTGTTGTGCAGCAGTGAAAATGTCACAGCTCTAAGTATTCGTGCCTCTTGAACTATGGCTTGCAGGCTACTGCCTACAGCTTCTTATCAACATTGCCTCTATCAAGCTCCCAGGTGCATGCTTTTCTAACAGCTTTATATGTATCTCGAAGGACAGACTGAGAAACAACTCGTTAAGATGCATGTGACTATATTCCAAGTATCAAGATCATTTAAGAAGAACTGCAAAGCATACAGGATTAAAAATTAGTTATTTTGTCTCATTTTGCTAAAAAAAGGTGCAGCAAATTCATTAAAAGTTAAAGCACATCTTTAATGGGTGCACTCCAAAATATTTTAGAATGGATGTTGCTCTGTTTTCTGTAGACAGAAGTTTACAGAAGATTGCTTTGAATAAAGTTTCTTTTTTTTCCCCCTTCAATTTAATTTTTTTACATGAATGTAACTGTCATAAAATCATGTTCATAGCACAGGATATGGTGGGGGAAGCTACTCAGTCAGCCAAATGTAAGGAGAGAAACCCTTGCTCCTCACCATAATCATCAAATTAGTAACTCTAAAATGGAATAATGTTCCACACCTGTGTCACGTGTGTGGATTTATTAACATGTCTGTAACGTACACATCTCTTAATTCCACTCATATATATAAACTAGGATTGACACTGCCATTCCTCCAGTAAGCAGTGTGGAGCATTTTGGAGCACCTAAGACATTGCTGAAGCTTGCAGTCCAGTTGTTTTATCATGCATTTCACTGCCAGAAGTAAACAGTTCTGTAAGCCCCAAAATAACGCACATGTTACACTTACTTTGCCAGGGCACTGAAGGAGTGGCTGAAAGACTTGGCAGCTAGATGGAGCAGAGTCTGAACAAAGACTTCTATTTTCAGAGGGTTGAAGGTAAATCCTTCATCTGCAAGTTATTTAAAGTTGAAGCTGTAAGTACTTCAAGTAAAGCATGTAAGCTATGCATAAAACTGCAGAAAAAACTTACAGGTTTAACTCATTTCACAAAAAAACTAAAAAAGCTTCATCAGCAGGGTTTTGTAAGGATTAGCAGGGAGCTAGTAAAGAATCTCCAAAATATGCAGGTCTTTAGGACCCAGTTTTGCCATAGAGAAAATGTGCAGAAAGAATTCCAGGTCAGTGAAGAAGCTCTCAGAAACAGAGACAGCTATCAGTGTGTAACAGCACTGATGAACAGCAGCATAGAAAGAGCCAAAGGAAATACACAGTTAGGCATCAAGCTGAAGGCTTGGCAGGCCAGAGTGGATGAGGAGAAGGGAAGGTAAGGATGATTAAGATACAGAGGTTGGCGATTTATGACACATAAGAAGGGTCCAGCAAGCATGCACAGCAAAAATAGATTCTTGGGGTCAACAAATGGTTCCTTGGCTCCTCCTCTAGCTGCAGTTACCTGCAGCTGACACAGGCAGAGAGGAGAGCACTCATTAGTGGGTGACACCTAGGAAACATGACAGTGGGTAACAGCACACACAAAAAAATCCCAGATCATTGCTTCTCTCTGCTTGCATAACAGAACACCTGCAAGTGTTACAGGAATACTCAGCCCACTTCTTAATCCACTGTATCCCACTCCATTTTACTCCTAAATGACACAGGCTTTAGGAATCAATGCTGTCTGCAGCTGCAAAGCTGAAAAGAACATGAAAGGAGCCCCATCATTGAGTTTGTATCTAAACAATATGAACTAGGTGATCTTGGAGGTCTTCTCCAACATTAATGGTGCTATGAAGACTACAACCAGCAGACTAGCTATCTTATCTGCCATGAGACTGCACCCAGATGAGAGAAGCACTCAAGGTAAGGCACAAGCACTGAATCTCAGGGCACAAACTCCCCTCTCTTGATGAAAGCAAAATGAAATGTTGAATTATTTTATCCTACCTCTGTCAATAACCACAAAACACAACTCAAGCACCAGGTTACTTCTATTAAAAATGACAGGCCTGCTTCTGCATGCAAAATATGTACAAAAAACCCACTCAAAATTTCTGTTAACCACCACAATCATCCAAAGGGTGGCAGATCGAGGTACATACAGAAGAAAACTATCTTACCATCATCATCATCCTGGTTTGGATTAGGCACATCTTTTAAAATGCTGAAGATTTCATCATTACTGGCCTTATTTTTAATTGCGATCGTTAAACAGAGTGCCACAGTATATCCAGGAAGAGACCCTAGGTAAAAGCAGAGAGGTCAAAAATACAGAGAAAGCAGTTTGCCTCTTAAGAGAAACAAGTACACTTCCCAGCTACTCATAAAGCTTGCTGTTTCCAGTGCCACTGTCCATAAAACTACTCAGGGTGTTCCCTGGTCTTCACATCAAATTCCAAACTTTCAGTAGAATCTTTAGAGCTGAGGTCAGGTAATCACTTTCCTGTCTACAGCTCTGCTTAAGCTTCCATCAGTTTCCTACAAATACAATACTTCCATGTTTTTCCTCACTGTATCTCTGATGATAGTACTTTTATGCTTAGGACTGTCTTTACGCTGAGTAATAAAAGAAATAACAAGATATCTCCCCACCTCAATCTTTACATCATCTGCTGCCTCTGTATGCTTCATTAAACCATTTTTACTGGTAAACTCTTCTACTGCTTTACAAAGTTAGAAAAATAAACTCACATTATCACTTCGTATACTGACTTGTGCATAATATTGTGCCAAACAGGGGAAATAGATGAATTTTCCAATCTTAGGCTTCTGGCAAGCAATGCTGCACAACACCACAACCACCTTAGCATGAGTAACTTCATGTATCTGGATTTCCTCTTCTTCATTAAGTAACAAAAAGGATTATGTTATAGAGATCTAGGCTTAATGTATATTAATTGCTCATGTGGAACTTATTTACCTAAAATCATGAAAATCATGTGTATTAATTTGAGCTGTGTTCCTCTTTATGAAGAAAACTGATAATTACAGTCAATCCAGTATGGTCCCTTGCTCTGAAACACTACTTTCTTAACTTGGCCCTTGAGTAACTGCAATACTTACTGTTACTTTCATCTCCATATTTGTAAATGCACACTGGATTAGCAGGGCTGAGGACAGAAAAACTTGCAGGAACAATGTCTGTTATTCGCTGATGGTAAGACAGTCTGGGAATGGCAAGCAGAAAAATTAAAATGGGAATAACACCATAACATAACTGTTTTCCTGTATTTTGACTTTCAGAGAATCATAGAATGGCTTAGGTTGGAAGAAACCTCAGAGATCATCTACTCCAACCTCCATGCCACAGGCACAAACACATCTTAACTAGATTCAGCTGCTCAAGGCCTCAGCCAACCTGGTCTTCAATACTCCCATGGAAGAGGCATCCATAGCCTTCCTAGGCAACCCATTCCAGGGTCTCACCACCCTCACACCATGAACTTTTTTCCTGAGATCCAGTCTCTACTCCAGCTTCAAATCATTCTCACTTGTCCTGTCACTAGTCACCATCATGAAAAGTCTTCAGCCTTCCTGTAGGATTCCTTCAGGTATTTGAAGGCAGCTCTAAGGTCCCCTCAGAGTCTTCTCTACGCTGAACAATCCCAATTCCTCACCCTCTTCTCATAGCAGGGGCGCTCCAGCACTTGTATCGTTCCTGTGCCTTCTCCCCCACACTCCCTCTGGACTCTCCAACAGCTCTGAGTCCTTTTTATGCTGGGGACACCAGAACTTTGCACTGTATTCAAGGTGGGGTCTCATTACAGCAGAGTAAAAGGGTAGAATGACCTGTTTTGACCTGCAGGCCACACTCCTCTTGATGCAGCCCAGCACATGATTTGTTTTCAGGGCTGCATGAAGGCACAGCTGGCTCATGGCAAACCTCTCATTAATTGATACACCTGAGACTCTTTCTTCAGAGCTACTCTCAACCCACTGTGCACACAGACTTTCACAGAACAAAAATCACAACATTTATACAAACAGACAGGTACTTTCTGCTGAGCAGTGAGAGTTAAGTAAACCAAACCTACTAGTAGAGTTTTTCTATTTGAAGTCTGTGATGCAAGTTTAGTCTTCACACAATTAATTAGCTTGTGGACAGATTTAGAAGCTGCCTATTATGATATTTTATGCAAAAGCCTAAAATAGGCTACAGGAAACTAGTAAGAGGTTGGCCTTCAAAGCAGAGAAAACACTAAACTGGACATTTTAATTTTACTTTCCACCCTATTTCACTCCCACAGAGGCTTAATTTTGCTACAAGTTTTCACTGAAATGGAAGAGTGCCACAGAAAAACTCCATTTCTTCTGTTGCACAATACTTTCTCACTTCCTATTCTGAATTCAACCAAACCCATAGCAAAGTTTTAATGTAGGATGCTGAATACCAAAGGCTTTTGGAGCATTTTGCCTTTTTGCTTTCTTATATTTCCTCTCTCTCAACAATTTTACGTCGTGCCTTGATTGTGTACTCTTTTTTGTTGGGTTTGGGTTTTTTCTTCGCTTTTTTTTGGAGAGCTGTTTTCTTGCTTTCGAGTCAATGAACATAAGAGACACCTAGAATAATCAAGGTAAGATGCTCAATTTTCTGTATACCTGATGATCAGTTCCTTCCATTTCTCTGAATGCTGAATGTCTCCCAGGAATATTGCCTGTTTCTCTTCATGCCTATGGTAAACACCTGTAGTTACAGTTGTGCACACCTGAAGTAGTGAGCTCACCACCATCTGCTCCACTCATTTTTAACTATATGTGGGCACACCTGCTTATAACTACATGTGTGCTCACCCCATCTGCTCCTCTTGCTTCTCCCTTTCTCTAGCGTCTTAAGTGTCCTACAGCATGTAAACAGACTAAAACACTAACATGTGGACATCTCTTAACTGAAGATGACTTCTGAGAACATATGTGCCTAAGACAAGCCAAGTCAAAAGAAATCTGATGGGATCCAGCAGATCCAGAAGCAAAGACCAAACTTTGCCTGGCATGAAGCTACCAAAAGACATTACTTACCGCATGCACTTCTCCAGAACCTCTCTCACAAATTTGGGTTTGGGCTTTTCAAGATCCTGAGTAAGACAATCTGACCTATGAAATGACAGAATGTGATAGCCTTCAGCAGAAGAATTTGTGCTTTACTCTCTTTCTGGCTCAGTCTAAATAGGTACAAAACAATCACAGTCCAAGGACAGCTGGAGTGTCTGACACTTGGTTTTACAGCGTAAGCAGTCTTAAGACAATGAGGTAAGTTTATCACCATTTCCTTACTGACCCATTAGCATTCTTAGAATCTCACCTCTGTCTGACAAATTTTCAAGTAGTTTCCCTTCCCCCACCACATTAAAAATAATTTGTGCTTAGCTAGCTGGCTGTCCCTTTCCTCAAGAAAGGAACCTTGTGTGATTTCATAGTCTGTTTCCCTATCACAGGAGTTTTTGAGCTTTCTTTGTGATTTCAAGCACATTTCACAGAGATAAAAGGCTCAAATACAGTTATTAGTGAGTTATGGAGGAAAGAAAAAAAAAAAAAGGCAGCTTCTGAGAGAGACCTAGAGAAGCATTTGCCATCAAGGAACACACAAGGAAAGGAAAACCAACTCTTTGAAAATTGCTGCCTGGTCAGTTATCTTGGACCTATATCAGGATAGCCATCAAGCATTTAACTCCATATAAGGAAAACACATGAAACTTAAGTATAAAGTCCCAAGAACATAATTCAAGAAGGGCTGCACCCTTCTCCATGGAGACTCCTGAGCAGATCAGCAGATACAGTTGCAGGCTGTAGAAGTTATTACTGTAGGGGGAACTTAACCTCAACATGATCCTTCTTGCTACTTGATTGCCTGGTGTGGAAACCTCAGGGTAACCTGTAGTTAGACAGGTTTATGGGGTCCAGGTAGTTAGAAATATGTGAGTTTCATATTTGACATGGCAAGAATGGATGGCAAGGGCAGCTCTGATGGACCTTCATGTGCTAGGACTTGGCAGGAGGAAAACAGATAATGAGATCTCGAGGATAAAGCTTAGAGTGAAGTATTTACGGTAGGAGAGACAGCAAAATCACAGAATAAATATAGGATACAAAGAGCCAGGGCAAACCATCAAAAGTAAAGAGGGGAGTCATTTTGGAAACTTGCCAGCAACTGACTGAGGGTGCAGGACAACTCAAAGAAATCATGTTTCTTCTTGTCCTGTCTAGGGAACACTGACACTGGCTTGAGATTTATCACAGAGTTCACCAAGGACAACAAAGTGACTAAAGAGATTATCATGATAATCTACCACTGAGTGGTGATGAACAGATTAAGAAAGATCTCAGAAGGGCCAGTGGAAAGCAATTAACAGGGAGACTATGTGATACACTTTCTGGGTTAGTTTGGGATCTCAAAGTTTTTGCAATATCAGGTTCAAATCAAAAGAAGAGAAACTTACCAGTCTTCCCAGCTCCAACGGAACTGGAAGTTGCTCAAGTGGTGAGAAAACCAGTTAATAAATCTTTATTAAAAGGAAAAAGAGAGCTTGGTTAAGTACTGCAAAACTGCAGGAAAATGAGATTTTTCTTAAAAATGCATTCTACTTTTCAAAAGGAAACTGAAACTTTAAAACTGTTACTGCATTAAACAGGCATTTCTACTGAGAAATGCAAAAGACTGACTTCAGAGTCACATTCCGTTGTTTCATAGAAAAGGATGACCTATTAAACTAACAATTAAAATGTAAACTTACTGTGAATATCCAACTTCCGTATTTTTGATAAGTAATTTCAGCTCTCCTACACAATACTGACTTCACTCAGAGGGCAGAAGCACCACCACTCTCCTCCTGTGTGGCACTCAAGCCATTAACTCCACCTCCAGGCAGGTCCCAGATTAGCAGGGAGCAGGCGCAGTAATACATAAGAGTACCACGCAACTACCAACAACTTTGAGCCCAAAAAATCTCTGCTGCACAGACAGCTAGACTTGAGACTTCTGAGCAAGTGTTTCTTTGAAGGCAAACAGTCAGTCCTACACCTTCTCAGACTGCTCAATGACAGAGCCCAGAAAACAATTTGAATAGCACTATGAAGTTCCAACAAGGATTTCTGATTGCTCTTTTGACAGCGTCTTGTAACACCCAGTGGTGTTTCCTATCATTCCCAAAACAGATTTACCTGTCCACACATGTTGTATTCATTGTATCCAAACGCATGTAGAGCATTTCTGTGGCTTGTGCAAGCTAGAAGTTTCTTATTAAGGTTCACATAAAAGCACTAGGTAAGTCAGATGTTATTCTGTTCGGTTTTTTAATAGAATGTCATCAACCATTCATACTGAAAGCTCCCTGGATCTACTCCAAAATCAGGTAAATCTACAGTAGGGAAAAAAAAAAGTATATTGTTGGTTCTGCCCTCTACTCCCAGGCTGGTTTTCTTCCATTATTGCAATGAGATTGCTGAGTTCATATATGGAAAACCATAATGTGCATCATGTGACAAGACACTAAACTCCTCATGGAGTAGTTCTGCAATCTCACCAAAATTGCTTCATGGGCTGCTGTTGATTCTTATCCACAATCAATCTCTGGTCATCAAGGAAGGCTTGAGAAATCATGGGTACACTGATTTTACCCCCTAAGGCCTTCATCCTTCTTACTCTGTCCTTATTAACATCAAAAAATTCCTGCATGGACATTCACCTAATTTTAGAAACAGAGTTGGCTCTGATCATTGAGATGATGTGATTTGCGAACAGCACATGGTGTCATGAAGTAGAATGAAAACTTGGGTGTGAAACTATCAGTGGATAGACATCTGTTAACAAGCCTCCATTCTGTCCTGTAGACTGATCTAAAACAATGATCCAGCATGATCTAAAATGGCAACAAAGTGAGGGTAATGTAACAGCCAGCATTAGCTGGGAGTCATGCCTTCTTCCTCAATATTCAACCATTTTGTCAGAACCGACAAATTATTGACTTTTTGAATGCTCTTAGTGGGAGCACTGTGTGGGAAATCAGGAATTCCTGACTTCTTTCTATTATCTGCTACACTTCCTATTGAAAAAAAAAAAAAAAGTTGAGGTTGAGGCACAACTGTTAGAACAAAAAACCAAGTATGTCACTTCCTCTGCTTCTCAGCCTTTAGCATGACTGTGACCATGCCACACACTGTCTAGAGCTAAACAGGCCACACTGACTGTCTCTTTTATTTTAACTCCTCATCAAAGCAGCACTTCTTGGGAAGCTCAGAGGAAGTACCAGAATACTGTCCAGAAAGCCAAAGAGCCTTGTCCACTTGGTATATCTAGATCTGTGCTAAGAGGTCTGTTCTACTCTTTCCTGTGAGACTTCCAGGTAAAGTTCCATGCAGCTGCTGGAGAATATTACCAGTCAGTCCCTATTGCTATCCCATCATCTACAGAACAAAAGGAGGATTCCATCGTATGAATGCTCTTCAGCAGTACAGAAAGGATACAACTTGTGGTAATGATCCAGGCTGAAGTTTGCACAGTTCAATCAGCAGTGTTGTGTACATGACTTCAATGTGTGGTGGAGATGGAAGCTGAAACAGTTCTGCAAATATCACCTGCACGAGAAGAAGGCATAGCATCAGAGCACAGTCCACGGTGGACTACACAACCCTCAGCACCACAATGGTGGCCACCTATCTCAAACAATTACATATCCAAAACGGCTCATATTATTCTGTCAAATGCATGCTCCAGAAAAACAAAATATTATGAAACTAGTGGTAACCCTATGCTCTATTAACACAGTCCTCTCTAACTTCCCTCACCACTTCACACTGACAGCACCAGCACTATACACCTACTACATCTAACAAAGACACCATGTAATTGTCCATCTCTTCTTTTCTCCTATGCAAAAACTCCACATAAATAAAGTCACAAGTTTCAGTTGAAAATTACAACAAAAATAGTACCCTTTGGCACAGGATCCTTCTAAGAAAACTCAAAACTAGCCCTGCAGTTGTGATTTTATTTTCAAGTTTGCCTATAATATCAGGCTTTGAGAGCTACAAAAATATCCTCACTCTACATTAATCTCTTGAGTTTCTGTTTATTTCACATGCCATTCTCAACTAAATTTAAATTACATCAAAGGCAACTTCGGTTCACAACAGCTGGTCAATTTCCTCTTTAAACGTCTGAATGAACAAGGAAGAATTGAAGCTTAAATGAGTAAGCTTTAGAAAAACCTTACAAGCATAAGAAATCAGCATCCATTTACAGACTGCACAAAAAGCACATGAAAACACACTGACTAGAACTTGGTATTTTAAGGAAGAACTTAAAAGCATGAAGTGGCTATAAGGAGATGGAGAACCTTTATATGACAGAATAGTTTGGACATATTGCTAAGGCAAATACAGCAAAAAGGTCAAGGGAATCCTCTCAAGTAGAAAACTGCTTCTCTTCTTGACACAGAAAATCATAATGGAATGATCAGCCATTATCTGAGATACTACATAAACTACATTTGTGATATCTACCACACATTCATTATCAAATGTTCAGATTAAGTGTTTCAAACCAACAAACCACACTTTGTGAAAACAACCAGGCCACAAGAAAGATTAGGACGCAGATGATCTGAGCGCTTGAACTCGTCAAGTCCAAGTTGTGCCAAAAGCCGTAGGAACACAACCAGGCACAGCAGCCTGACAAACAAATCATGCTCCCCAGACATTCTCAGTTCACAGCTACTAGAAACATCCACACAGACATCTCTGAGAAGCTACTAAAAGAAAGGCACCACATTTCAGTGTTTCACACAGATTCCAGGTAGCATGGAATCTAGCTTGACAGTCTATGGTGTAGAGACTCAGAGATCCCAGAAGGAGGCATATTTACAGAATCATAGAATCATTTTTGTTGGAAAAAAACTTTAATATCATTGAGTCCAACCATTATCTAACTCTACCAAGTTTGGTGCTAAACCATGTCACTCAGCACCACATCTCTACCCCTCTGAAATACCTCCAAGGATGAGGATTCAGCCACTTTCACGTGGAGCCTGTTCTGTTGTTCCAAGAACCCTTTCAGTGAAGAAGTTTCTCCTAAACCTCCCCTGGTGCAACTTTTAACCATGTCCTCTCATAGGATCACTTGTTACTCAGCAGAAAAGACCAACCTTCACCTTGCTACAACTCCTCTTCAAGCAGCTGTCAAGAGTGAGAAAGTCTCCCCTTGGCCTCCTCTTCTCTAGGCTAAACAACCACAGTTCCCTCACCTGCTCCTAAGGAGACCTGTTCTGCAGAACCCTCCATCAGCTTCATTGCCCTTCTCTGGACATACTCCAGCACCTCAGTGTTTTTCTTGTAGTTAGGGCCCAGAAACTGAACACAGTAGTCAAGGTGTGGCCTCACAAGTGTTGAGTAGTGGGGGATGATTGTTTTCCTGGTCCTGTTTGTCACACTATTGTTCATCTAAGCCAGGAGGCTAGTGATCTTTCTGACCACCTGAGCATATTGTTGGCTCATGTTTAGCCAGCTGTCAACCAGCACCCCAGATCTTCCTCTGCGGTGCAGCTTTCCAACCACAAAGGAAGCCTACTTGGGAAGGTTACATTAAACTGTTTGATTGCTATGTTCTCATTTAAATAACACTTTTATTTGTTAGACAATATTATTTCTTAAGCTCCGTGACCTACTGATATAGTAAAATTTCACTATTAAAACTGCTGGTGATAGAAATACATCACCAACTTGAAAGTTAAGAGTGGCTATACAAGAGAGGAGTAGCAAACAGAATGAACAGAAGCCTGAAAAAAAGGCATGCTAAGCCTTAACAGATCTGGTGGTTCATTAAAAGTAAGCAGTCATAAACAAGCAATTAAGCTTTTTCATAATTGCATGAAAAAGGAAATAATTACATCTATAGTTAAAGAATATGTACATCAGTCTTGCACTTCTTCCCAGTAATTACATCTGCATCATATCATACAAGCTTTTGAATCTAAGAATTTCCAGGGCCTTTAGGTAACTTATTTCATCAGGAATTGCAGGAACTGCTTCTTAGCATTAACGTACAGCTGAGCATAAAGCACACAACCAAGCACACCACTTGAAGATATTGAAGATAATGCTACTGAAAGGTACTTTGATAACAAAGGCAGAAAGCTGTTAATTTTAATGTTCTTCTGTTCTAAACTCAGAGTACAAAATGAACAAGGTGACCAAAAATAATGTAAACTTCCAAGTGCTCAGAATATTTGGCATTTTGGTGCCAAGAGAAACTCTCAATCCCACACTTATTAAGATAAATCTTATACATAAGATTGTCTCTTGTTATAATTAACCCAGAAATTGCTACTTACTGCTACTTCTTCATAAAGCCTTTATATGATAACTTACTGAAATCTCTTAATACACTTTAACTTTTGACGGCAAAGAACAAAGTTTTATACAGCTCTGCATTTTGAAAACAGACTTTTGAGAGGAGGGAGTAAAAGAAAACCTACATTCTTAGTTTTATATATTTACTTGGAATTCTCTGATACAGAGGAAATACACTGTTATTCCACTGCATAAAAAAGGGTCACTAGACCAG
>VWZI01013587.1:92756-130441 GCA_013396835.1 Psilopogon haemacephalus | reverse complement strand
TATAGTAAAACAAATTGTACTTTATAACAGCACTCAGGAACTAAAACCATTCTTGGCATTTAAAATACTTTAAAGACTTAAACTTACGCACAGCACCTCCCAGAATCCCAGACTTCCCACATACGTACACAGTACATAGTATTCTTAGTATCTTGCTTTTGTAATTTGGCAGATCGGCTTCCAGAACACCAGCTAGTCCCTCCAAGTTGCTCTCCAAGGAGGAATTGCTCTACAATAAAACATATTAAACAAAAAGTTTCATCAACAGGCAACACAAACCATCTCCTGACTTTCACATGGAAAACAAGGATGTTGGGTGAAAGCATCCCTTTATTGCTCCTCCTTTTTTTGAGCAACGTTTTGGTTCCCTTAGTAACTCTCACTTGCCTGAAAGAAGGCAGTTACTCCTCATAAGAGCTGGACCAAATCATCTACCTCTCCCACCAGCAAACTCCAGTGATCCCTTGGGAAAGACGATCTAACATTGTCTTAAGGACATCTTGGTAAGGTGATTGAGCCTTGATTACTGATACAGCGTAAAAGAAAAGATCTTCATGACCTGTTACTCAACACACCATAGTTTTTGTTCTTGTCCTTTTATATCCCACTCCCCACCTATTATAAGCCCCAGATCCTGCCAGCAACTGGAATTTGCCTCAGGCAGACCAAGTTAACTCTTCTGTATCCCCAGTAAACTGGAACCAACGTCAACATCCACAGGCACACGGCGATAACCAGTTCCTATTTATCATCGCTTGAAAGAAACGGCACCATCATTTAAGCAACTGCTTCTGTAAGCACATGTTTTTAGGAAAACGGACAACTTTACAATTATCTTTTTAAAAAATCTAAAATTTGGGGGTGGCTACCACAGACGAATCTCTAACAGCCAACGCACAGAAAATGTGGAAAAATAAACAAATCAACAACCCATTTTAACTTTCCGAGATGCTGCCCCGGCCTCGGCCTGGCAGCGGCCCACCTACCTTCTCTCCCACCCTGCAGATCAGCGACTCGAGTCTCTCCTCAATCTCCGACGGCTCGGACGTCCTTCGTCTCTTGTGAGGCTGCCCTGCTCCAACACAGCGACCACATCGTGACCTCCAGAGTCACCTACACTCCGGCACACCCCGACAGAACTCCCCCCCCCACCAAGCCGCCCTCCATCCGCGCCCAAACACGCTCTCGGCGGCGCCGCGCCGCGCTCCGGCCCAGCCCTTAGATCACGACTGTGTGCCCGAGGGGACGGTGGCGCTCACCGTCGCTGTCGTCGCTGTGTCGCCGCCGTGACATGGTGAGAAGCTCTGAGGCAGGCGGGGACGCCTCGCGCGGGACAGGCAGACGGCCGCGCGCTCCGCTCCCCCACACCCGCTTCCGGCCCCGCCGCCCTTCTGCTTCCGGGTGCGAGCCGCGCGCGGCGACGCTCTGCTCGTCCCCGAGGGTTCGCCCCGTGGCCTGGAGGACTTTCAGGGCTGGCGGCCGNCCGGCCCAGCCCTTAGATCACGACTGTGTGCCCGAGGGGACGGTGGCGCTCACCGTCGCTGTCGTCGCTGTGTCGCCGCCGTGACATGGTGAGAANCCGTCGCCGTCGCCGCCAGGAAGCAGCGCGCCTTCGCCCGGAGGAAGGTGGGTCGCTGCCGGCTGCCCAGCTGTCGGGCCCCACCGGGCTTGCTGCGTGAGGCTGGTGCTGGGCGGGAGCCGCCGCCCTTGGGTCGAGGGGAGTGGGCTATCGGTGTGTCCCCCGGTGGGTCCGCGTGGGAGCTCGGGGAATCACGGTGAGCAGAGGGGGCCGCACGCAGCAGAGACATCGCTGTTAACGAGCGGTGCTTGTGTTTCAGGCCTTTTCCCTGTTTGTCAAGGCAAAGGAGGTGCCGGCCGATGCCCGGTGTCGCGCCGGCGGAGAGGGCGTGCGGTGGCGGTGCTGCCGGCAGGCCTTCGAAGAGCTCTCCGACATTCATAGACATGTGGCTCTTCAACACGCCGCAGACGTCGGGCAGCAGGCAGGAATGGCTGCACAGCAGACAGCTGCTGAAGTTTGCTCTACCGGCAGCCCGGCTCCTGCAGGCAAGGCAGGTGGGCTTAATGGGCACTCCGGCAGCAGTCCTGAGATCTCCTGTACGCTCCCAGACACGAGCTGCGTTAGCTATGATGATCTGACATGGTAAGAAAGTCCCTCCGTGGTTTAGAGGTGTGATACTGGCCAGGAATAGGATGTTGGAGTGCTGACGCTGCTTACACTGTATAGAATCATATAATGGTTTTACTTGGAAGGCATCATTAAAGGTCAGCTAGTCCAAAGTCCCTGCAGTAAGCAGGAACATGTGCAGCTAGAGCAGGTTGTTCAGAAACCCAGACAACCAAACCTGTGATGTTTCCAGGGATGGGGCATCTACCACCTGGGCTAGTGTTTCACCACCCTCAGTGCAAAAGATGTCTGAATCTCCCCTCTTGTCATTTGAAACAAGAGACCCCTTGTCCTGTCACAGAAGTCCCTGCTAAAATTATTGTTCCCATCTTTCTCATAGGTCTCCTGTAATTACTCAAAGGCCACCAGGTCTTCCTGGAGCCTTCTCCGGCTGAAAAAGCCCAAGTCTCTCAGCCTGGCCTCAGCAGAGCCCTTCGAGCCCTGCCAGAATTGCTGTGGCCTCTTCTGGCCCTGCTCCAACAGGTCCCTGTCTGTGCTGTGCTGTCCTGTCCTGAGGATTCCAGAGCTGGCCCCAGCACTGCAGGTGGGGTCTCAGCAGAGGGGCAGAATCCCCTCCCTGCCCCTGCTACCCACAATGCTGGGGATCAGCCCAGGACACAGCTGGCTCTGGGCTGGGAGTACATATTGCTGGCACAAGTTCAGCTTTTCATCCACCAGCACAGTCCTCTGCCAGTACTTTTCCTTTTTATGATGTGACATTTTAAGATGTAGAAAGAATCTTTCCTGCTATTCCTTTGATGCTTTGGATACCTTCCTGAGGTACTTCTTTAGATCAGCCAGCATAGGTACCATTCAGGAGTCTCATTAGTTATTTTAATTCCTTTTACAGCTGCTCACATCTGTGCCAATCATGCAGGTTACTACCATGCTGATAAAGAAGTGGATTCACTCCATTTTTTTTGATGGTAAAGCTGAGAACTTCGGAGGGTCGAACTCTTAGAGCGAGCTCTTTCATCCTGTGTTGTTAAATCAGGCCTGTATGGGTGTTACTCCATGGCTCAGATTTTAAGGCTTGAGTAGTTGATTTTCCAAGTGCAAGTTAGCCAAATTAAGCATTTAATGGGAACGCGTGTGTGCACAGAAAACAACAGGTTTTGCGTCCTGCTGTTGGGAGAAACTTGAGTGGAGCAGGCAGATGTGGTTCATGCTGCACAGACTAATTCGTTTTGTAATCAGTATTAAGAAGCAGGAATGTGGGAGTGTTTTCTCAGTTCATATCCTTCCACTTTGAAATACATCAAAACAAACACTGCTAATCTCTCCATAAGTTGTTGTTTTGCCCCTCTCCCTGCGTCTGCCAGAAGAAAATAGTCTGTTTTTAGAATGGTTACTGCCAGCAGTACATTTTTGTGGTTTTTTCACTCTTAACATTCTTATCTGTTTGCTCCTTTTTGCCATGCTGTGGACAGCAAGGTGGGAGAAGTACTTCTGTATTACTGTTACTGTGAGGTAAAGGACCCAGAGAAACTCTGTGCTTGGCAAAAGGCTCTGTGCCAGCATCTGCATCTCACCGGCAAGGTAAGGTTTTTAGCAATGGTTCTATTCTTAACCAAAAAACTTATTCTTTGCTTAGTGCAGGATTATGTGGCGTGTGGAGGACCACATGTTTTGCACCAGAAGGTGCCAGCCTGTTATGATCCCATTAAGAAAGGCACTCAGACACTACAGAGTATCATTTAAAATAATTTTAGGAGCTAACGTGATAAAAATAAAATTATACAGATAATATTACATTCCTTTTGATGCTGAAAACCTTGAATTTTGCCCGATTGAGCAAGCTTCTGATCTATGGCACACTGTGCACACCCTGTCCTTGCAAAGGTTGTCCCATTTTCATTGTTCAAACTGTTAGAGGTTTGGGGTTTGGTTTTTTTTTCCCCTTCCAGGAAAATAAGATTTTTCATCTTTGTACTGTCAAACAGAAAGGTTATTCACAGTGAGAACTTCTTGGTGCACTTTTAAATAATCTGTATGTGGTATAATCATTGATATTAACAGGAAGCTGCATGCAGATGTCTCTGCTAGAATTTTCAGACTGGATTTGTCCTATGGCTGGCGGAAACATGCAGCATAACACAGCTTGAAGGCCAAGCTGGAGGAGGAGCACTGTGCAGCTAGGCCTGAGCTTGCTCTGGTTAACTGTGATGTGCATCACTCAGTGCAGTCAGAATCACTACAGAGAGCTGTCAGGAATGGGACAATAGCAACTGACACCTTAGACCACATCACAGGAGAGCAGTGCTCATTCCTGCACAGATGCTTTGTTCCTTTCATTCCTGTCAGATTTGCCCAGGCAGGTGACTTGGCTCTTCTAGCTAGTCTTGAGGCTGTGGCCAAAGGCGAATTTTAGCTTCACAACATTGATATTCCTAGGCTGGCTGTGGGGAGAAAGACTTTTTCGTTGGTTGGTTTTTGTTTTGTTTTCCAAGAGGGCTGCTCAAAGCAGGAGACTTTTTATCTCTACCTTGTCTTTCTGAGTAGCTTCTTTTTCTGTGCCGCTGGTAGGCACCTTCCATGCTCTACGTCAGCACAAGTCTGGGAGTGAAATGTCCTGACACATTCACCTTTTTGATCAGTGTCTGGTCGTTGATTTTTTTTTCTTGTTTCTTTTTATAATTATTTTTTTTTCATCTCCAAGACAGGTTCAGCACTTCTCCACCAATGTTTCTTTCCTTGATTCTTAAATTCAGTCTTTGTGGTTTTTTTTGATGGTTGGTGGTGTTGTTTCCACCACTTCAGAAGTTTTGTTAATTTGTCAGTCGTGAAGACTGACACTGAAATGTAATATTACATCCACTATTATGCAGATTCATTTTGCTAGCTTCTGTGGGTCGTTGGGGACAATCCCATTGTTCTTACTAAGGCAGACTTCCAGTGGGAATTTTAATGCTAACTTCAGAGTTTGCCTGTTCACCAGCTACTGTTTTTCTGTTCCTGGCACAACCTTTTTGATACCATCTTGATATAATTTCTTTTGAAATGGCTGAAAAGTGATTACTGGGCTTTTACTCCTCTATTTACTGTCTTCTTTGTGTTCAACTTCAGTTTGACGCCTCTTCCCTCTCCCCTCCACCCCTCTTTCCACCCACTCCTCTTTGTTTTCTTTTTGTTGCTTCCACTGTGCTCTTGTTTTGCTGTTCCCAAGCCTTAGCCCCAGGTTCTCCTCTTACCTTCTAGGTACGAGTTGCGTCAGAAGGGATTAATGGGACAGTTGGTGGAAGCAAAGTAGCTACCAAACTCTACATTGAAGTTATGCTTTCCCAGCCTCTATTCAAAGACATTTTGTGTCAAGAGGATTTCAAGGTATGAAAAAAAAAAAAAAAAGACAATGCCTCTGTAGAAATTAATGCAGGACATGTAAATGTAGAGAAATAAGTGTGTTGCTTCTGCTCTAGAAGTTCTGATCTCCCAGCACTGATCGAAGCCAAGGCTTCTTCACCTCTACTTTGTTTAGATACCTCTGCTGGTTTTCAACAGCCATACTGGTGATCATGAGCAGTTGCAGCAGCTGCATCAATCTTTGGCAGCCATGGGTGCAGCTGCAAAGCCACCCATACAGGGGACAGCATACTTCGTTCCCACCATTCTTCAACAAGCATTTGCTCCTAACTTGACTCCCAAGCAAAATATTCCCACCCTTGGCTCTAACCTGATGTGATGTCCTTGCCTAGAGGTCTGCTGGTGGAGGTTCATGCAGGCCTTGGGATCCGTGTAGGTGCACTGACACTGTCTTCTAGAGAAAATGCACAGTCAAGAGGTTTCTCCCTGCTCCAGTTAGTGGCTGCTGGGAAGGATAGTGGAGTGCTAGCTTCTGCTTGAGCTTGAGCTTATGAGCTGATGATCTTCAGATTGTTTTGGCATCTGTGGCTGGCACTGTATGGCATTCTGGTAGGCTTTGGCTACCAAAAGGAAAGATGCTGCTTCTACAGCATTTTGATTTTCCACATAGCTTTATTTCCAGAGAGCGGTATTGTTTTTTTAAATCCCCCTAAATAACTAGACCAAGGCAGCTCTCACAGAGCTGCAGTGCTGATTCAGCCTTAGTTTTGAAACTGTCTGTTGTTTTTGGCTGAATTTCCAGAGTGGATGTGACCTATTAGTTACAGCCATGTGTAGAGGCAAAAACAGAACAGGGATGGAATTTTACCTGCACTTTGGCAAAAACCTCAAACTCTCCATGATCTCTCTGGGCATCCACATCCATGCATTAGTACATGATGTCATGAAGACACAGGCATAAGAGTGAAAACTGTGTTTGGGGCTATGAAAACATTCAATGGTCAGTGTAGTTGCTGCAGACCGTTATATGTGGTAGCTACATAGTAATTCTCTTTTCTTCGAGTGTCTGTATTTCTTGATAGTACCTCAGCCATGTTTGAGACTCAGTCCTATAGAAATACTTGCTTCCAGCCTCCTGCAGAAGGGCTACCTATGAAAAAGAGCTGGGTGAGACTTCCAAAAGGGAAGTCCTGCACTTGAGTTTGGGGGGAGCAAGGGTTGTCAGACTCAGTTGTTAACAAGTCTTGAGCTTGGCCAACTTCCTGGGTTGTCTCTTTCAAGTCAGTGAACCACTGCAGTTTTCATTGTGTGTGTCATGACTGAGAGGGTGAAGAGAATCGTAAGGCTCAGATGAGTCAATGTGATCTGGTGATGTAATATTTCTGTCGGGATCAGCATGCTCTGTAGGGTCTTCACTTTCTCATGATAGGTGGCAGTGACGTTGTTTGTAAGATCTTTACTCCTTTTTTCAGTAAGCTGCGCTTCACGCAAAATAGTGCCTATTCACCTGCTGAGTAGTCACTGGGCATGAGACATTTGTCTACCCGGTCCACTGCTTAAACTTCTTCATTTAGAGTGTAGATTTCAGTAGAAGTGACATTTCTTTCCCTAAGTTGCTGAGACACTTTTGCATTCTAGTGAGCTGTGAAAATTGAGTATGTAATTTTGGTCTTGACACCTGACAGATTTTGTTGGATTGGTTTATTTTCTTTTGTGTTTAATTCCCTAGAGCAGCGCAGGAGGATCTCACTGCTTCCCTGACCTTCAAGTTGGAGTATTCAGAGAAATCGTACCTATGGGCATTGATCCAGAGATAGTATCTTACAAAGAAACTGGTAAGTTGGTTTAATGAAAAATAAAACCTCTCACCCAAGTGAAATATCTCCATTAAATACATTTTTAGGGAAGAGAATGCTTCAGGGAGAGCAACCTAAGAGCAACCTTCCAGTACCTGAAGGGAGATACAAGAAGGATGGAGAGGGACTGTTTACAAAGGCCTCTGGTGACAGGATGAGAGGCAATGGTTTCACACTAGGAAAGAGCAAATTTAGATTGAATATTAGGAACAAGCTACCATGAGGGTAAGTGGAACTGTGGAACAGGTTGCCCAGGGAGGTGGTAGGGGTAAGGTTTGACAGGGGTCTGTGCAGCCTGATCAAATGGAGGGTGTCTCTGCTGACTGAAGAGGGGTTGGAGTAGATGACTTTTGGAGGTGCCTTCCAACCCAAACCATTCTATGATTTCATTCTGCACAATATCCAGGACAGAGGAGAAGTAGATACAGAAATATATTCCTTACTGGTGTTGAAAAGTTACTGAGGCAGGGAATTTGCTGGCCCAGGTGTTAAGTTGATAAGTGCTGCCACAAAAAAAGTCTTCAGAATTGACTTTGTTTCTTGGGGAACAATAATAATTCCAGTGACATCAAGCAGTTATTTCATTTTGCAGTAGGAATGAATTTTTGCTTTAGTCAGGGAATAAGGTCCTGGACAGCTGCTAAAGATGAAGCTGTGTATGATGGTTAGGAAAAACTGCACTGTTTATATTTGGTCCAAACCTTCTGTAGGTGCTTGAGACTGATCAGAAATGATGCTCCAATGGTGCCTTTAAAGCAGAAGCAAGTTCTGCAGTCAGATTCATGCCACTCCTCTGACACAGGCTGCGTTTGTTTCTACTACCTTTAGCTGCTTAATATGGATTAAGTCCCATCAGATATTACTGATGCTACATATCTGCTATGAGAACTCTTAAGTAGGTGGTGAGCAGAAGCAAATAGCAATTAACAGGGCAGTTTGGGCCTTGTTTTTTTGTTTCCACCAAAGCTTTTTTTGCAGGTGATAAGTTTTTACAACATATTTTTGTGATTTTGGCAGGGGATTTTTTTTTCTCTCCAACATTTTTTTGACAGTTAGTGTATTTTCCTCCAATGTGTTTTCAGGGTATGTGTGGTGGTTCAGCGGTTACTCTCCCCCCCGACTTTGAAATAACCCAGGCTAGACTCAGCTGGCTGGAAGCTAAGGAAATGAAGCTTTGTATTTAAGGCTTTGTACAATATACAAGCAGATATTTACAATATATAACAGATATTTACAGAAATATGCAGTAAAAAGGTAACACAGAAACACCATGCCCTCTCAGAGATAAAAAAATCACAGAATTGCTGAATGGTAGAGGTTGGAGATCATCTAGTCCAGCCTCCCTTATAACAACAATTATGCCTAGATCAGGTCACACATCCAGGCAGGAATGCATCTAGGCAGGTCTTGAAAGCCTCCAGAGAAGGAGACGCCACCTCCCTTCACAGTCTGAAAAAAAATCCCTAAGAGGTATTTCTAACCACCCTACCACCTTCCTCCCTTCCCAGTCTTACTTCACCATCTATCTTATGCACCAGTTAAGTGAAGGTAGATTGGCTGGGGGATTAGCAGCAGGAAAGAAGTTAGTGAAGTTATTCAGGTTATTCAGATCCAGCTAGGAAGGCAGGGAGAGAGAGACATGCAGCAGCAGCCACAGCACAAAGCAGTCTGTCTTATCTTTGTTTGGGTTCTAACTTTTCTAAATTTTTTTAGTAACCTATGAGTGAAGTCAAACTTTGTTTTCCTTTCTCAGCCTATAGTCTAATTTCTCCCTCAAACCCTCCAATTAGTTCAAACCAGCACAGTATGTGTTGGAGTATTTATTTCCTTCCTGCCCTCACTTTTTTATTTTACACCTTTTTATGGAGGTGATTGCCATTACTCTGTCTGATCACTTGTAAGGTTATTTTTTAATAAGGTGGAGGGTTTTTTCTCTAGGTTGAATCCTAAGCGTTGAGCAATCTGAAAGCTATGAAACTTCACGTGAGTGGTTGTTGAACTGAAAATAATGTATTCTTACAGAAACTGTCCATTTTTATCAATAGAGAAGAGTTTAATTGAAAAAATTGCACCTCTGTGTGTTCCTTGTGCCTCCAAATGTAGTGCAGGATGATCAGAGGGAAAGGAAACCTTTTTTTTTTTTTTCCTGCGCTTCCTTTTTCAACTGAAGAGTTGTCGAGGTGACATAACGAAGTTCATAGAGGCAGGTGCCTGCCTGCTTCTGCTTCTGTCATGTGGTGCAGTGTTTCTTTTCATTTGCCAATAGAAGCCAAACATGGGTAAACTTGGCAGGTATGGGTTGTGATGAAGTCTGTGAACCATCACAGAATTTTTTTTCCTGTGGAAATCTAATGAGAATCTGGATCAGCAAGATCATAAAATATTACTGTCTTGTAGTTCTGCTGCTCACTTTTTTTTTTCTTTTTCCTTTTCCTTTTTGTCTTCTTCTTGTGTTAAAGGAATCCGTTTGTCCCCTCAGGAATTTCATAGAGAAGTAGAGCAGTACTTGTCTCAGGCCAGTCAAGGACAAAGTGATACCATCTTGCTGGACTGTAGGAACTTCTATGAAAGTAAAATAGTAAGTGTTCTTTGTGTGCTTTTTACGGCATGGCAGGTGCTGGGGGAAGGAGGTATTTTACATTGTCAGGGTATAACCTTAACGGAGGAACAGATTCCATATTTCACACTGTTAAACATGCAAAATCCAGTTTGGATACAAGGGACCTGCTCATCATGAAGCCTGCCTGGCTAAATTCTTCTACAGTTTGGGGCAGGAAGAGGACAGAGTAGTAGAGTAGTCCATACAACATTAGAGAATACTACATAGCTTGAAGTAGAAGTATTATGATTTGTAAGGATGATTTCCAGCATTTTTGCCTTGTCCCATGTCACAAAAAGAGTAGAGGCATCCTGCTGCGACATCGAGCAATCCTCCTGCACTGTTGTGGCACATCCTTCTGCCTGACTGTTCTTTCCTGTTTGGCTGCCTCTTCCGTCTTGGGATGAGACATGTTGTGTACAGAATCGTATCACAGATTTTAACAGGTATTTTGATGCATAAATGCAGCTGAGGAACTGCATAAAGCAGTTGCAGTGACCTGCTTCTGGCCCAAAGGTTTGTCACCTGCTCTGGTTTGAGGCACAAACCCTTACCACATAAAGCTGCTGATAACCAGTTGCATGGCCACCTGTTGTTATTGCAGGGTCATTTCCAGGGTTGCCTGGCTCCAGATATCAGGAAGTTCAGCTATTTTCCCAGCTATGTAGATGAAAACCTGGAGCTTTTTAAAGACAAGCGTGTCCTGATGTACTGCACAGGAGGGATTCGCTGCGAAAGAGGCTCCGCTTACCTGCGGAGCAAGGTGAGATGGCATCCTGAGGTTGCACACATGTTGGGGCATTGAAACTGCTCTAAGGGCAGCTGTCTTTTCTTTTGCTGGTAAGCTATTATTGAGCACAAGCTGCTCAATGAGCAGGTGGGGAGAGAACTGTCTCTGACACACACTTGCCTCTTACTGCCTGCGTTGAGTAGTTCAGTGCAGCTCAGGACGATCCTGCAGAGCACCTATTGATCTGTGCAAATAATTATGTGACCCATTTGCTGAGAAGAGGTATTTGTAAGTCTGCCCTGCCCATTGTAGTGATGGTTTAGGAGGGCTAGAGAACATTCTGCAATGTTTCTACAAGCTCTGTCTAGATTGGGGTTGCACAAGTTGGTCTTTCAGAGTCCCTTCCAACCTGATACATTCTATGATAAGCCCAGTTGAATGGGGCCTGGAGCAGCCTAGTCCCATAGGACATATCCCCACCCATAGCAGAAGGGATGAGACTAGCTGATCTTTAAGGCCTCCTCCAACCCATTCTATGATTCTATGGCTATGGTTATGCTCTGAAGTCTTTAGTGCACAGCTTGAGCATCTCAAGAGTGGAGAAAGTCAGCCAGTCAATGCTTTCCCAGTGTTGTGGCATTAAACCCAGTACACTGCATTGTTCTAGTTGTGCTTTCCATCCCTCAGGGAGCATCCTTCCCTCAGGGAGCAAGGGGACAGTGCACATGTTCTCCAGAGATTTCAAACTTTATTCTCTGCTGCACCAATGTGAACCCTGAGAACTGCTCCTGCTCATGGCTCAGTGCATAGAAGGAGGCTGAGCAGCACTTTACAGAGGTTGCAAAGCATTTGATCTGTGATGCAGCAAACTTTTTTTTTTTTTTTTTGATATAACATTACATGGGTTCATGTGAACGTGTCAGTACTGTGGAGCTGCCCCGTAGTCCTTGGTGACTCTGCCTGGAGTTGTACGTGCACGTGGTGCCACCTGATGGTGACTGAGAAGCTGCTGCTTTTCACTGAGCCCTGGCATTTAGATTTGCTTTGGGAACTCTGGCACACTGCTGCTGCTGTCTCCTTCAACTTTCTGCTAATATGCTTTAAACAGGCAGTGTGCAGAGAGGTTTACCAGCTAAAAGGTGGAATTCACAAGTACCTGGAAGAGTTTCCAGATGGATTCTACAGGGGGAAGCTGTTTGTATTTGATGATCGTTACGCCATTTGTTCCAATGAAGATATCATCTCAGGTAGGTCTAGATAATGTAAGCGCAGAAGGCTGGAAAGCTGTTGGCAATGATTTCCACAGAGGTGTGCAGGATAGGGGCAAACAAAGTGGTCTGTGTAGTTCTTCCTCATACTCACTTCAGTCTTCCAGTGCTGTCACTTTTCATGATGATCGTCAATGCTATGGCTTGAGGACATAAAATAGAAATGAAAGAAAAATGAGTCACTAAACAAAAGTTCTCTGAAACTGGAGTAGTAAAAGGAAGCATTCCCTGCAGAACAGCTGCTGGTAGGAGCCATCTGTAGCTACAGAGCTGAATGTCAAGCACTACTGCTGATGTTATCCACTTCTTGCCCACAGTGCTGATCAGACTCTGGCTGGAAAAGTGACTAAAGCATTAAGTGATTCTCTTTCTGTCAGCTGTTCTCTACTCTGCTAATCTCACAGAGCATCAGTGCAGACTGCCAGACACTGTAGAGTGGTGCCATTGAGCTCTACAGCACTTTGCTCTTTTTATACTTTAAAATCTTCTGTAGCCCGCAGAATTTCAGTGAATTCTAAGTTGAATTTCTTAAGAACATTGCCTGGCCTCCTGGCTGGAGATTCTCTTTAGATAATGCAAATGAAATATCTGCTGTCTTCTCAGTTGCCAGGTACCAAGAGAGAGAATTTGTTTCTTGCCTTTTTTAGGAAGCTGTGCTATTCTTCCTCTTGAGTGGGTAGCTTTTGGAGCATAACCTCCCATCCGTTCCTCCTCTACAATTAGTGTTAGACACCATCAAGGTGTAGGAACAGAGCATGCTTTGGATAAACCACAGCCACCCCTGCAGAAGTTTCAGGGGGAAGCGCTGTGGTAGGCACCTGGTGACGTTACTGCTGAAAGGATTAAAATCTGTCTGATGTGGTCAGGACTCTACCAAGTGATACCCCGTTTGCACAAGCTATTGCCTCTGGGTGGAAGAAAATCCCATGACACACCTATCCCCAGCAGGACACGCTGCCTGCTGGCTTAATTACCACCAGTGTATCTTTCTTCTTCTCATGGAAACTCTAATTGGAACTAGAGGAAGCATTAATGAGAGCTTTCCACTTTTCCTTAGAGACAGCTGTCCTAAGATTCTTATGCCAAAATCAGACATTTAAAATGTAACTGGATTCTATAAAATCAGGCCAAAGTGGGAATTAAAAACATGGAAGATGATACACAGCCAATTACATGAGAGATTGCAGCCCTTTGGTGCCACAAAGAACTTTCTCGCAAGTGGGACAGTACAGGCAGTGTGGGTGCTGACTTTTTCTTTTCCTCTTCCTTCCAGCATGCAGATACTGTGGGACACTGTGGGACCAGTACAAACTCTGTTCCAGCCAGCACTGCCGGCAGCTTGTTCTGACATGTCCAAGCTGTCGCAACAAAGGTCTCACAGCTTGTTGTGCTGTTTGTCAAGAGAAGGAGCTCCAGGTGACTTCAGGGGCTTCGGGACAGCCACTGAAGGAGGAATGTGAATGTACCCAGAGAAGGCCAAGGGTACCTATTGAAGACATCTCGCGAAGGACACTGGATGCAGGGAAGAATTAAGATGCTTGATTAAATAATCTGACACCTGCTGATGGGAGAGACTTCTGTCACCAGAGCCATGTTTTCTTACTCAGTCAGGTTTGAAAATCATGAAACTGTCTTGGCTTTGAAAGTCCTGTTCATGTGCTGCCTTGAAGCCTAGAGTATTCCCTGAAAACCCTCCATTACTTGATGGTACATTACCAGAGTGCCCAGCTCATCACCAGCACTACAGAATTTCTCTCGTTGGGCACAGTCTTGTAGTGTGGTGGCCTCTACCATGGGGATTTTTAAAGCAGAGTATGTGCAGTGGGACACTGCTGCTCACAACTCGAAACTGAAGAGACATAGGAACAATTCCATTATTTTCCTCCTGCATGGAGGTGGATCTGTCTGACCTCTCCACTGGTCATGCATTTGCCTCGGTCATTTGCCTGGAGCAAAGGCCTCGTAGATACTGTCTGCCCAGCCACACTTGTATGTGACCTTTACGATGAAGAGTTCTGAATCGGGAAGAGGTTTCCCAGAGAGGAGGTAGATGGCCCATCCCTGGAAGCATTCCAGGCCAGGTTAGACAGGGCTCTGGGCAACCTACTCTAGCTGAAGATCTCCCTGCTAGGAATGTTGGACTAGATGACCTTTGAGGAAAGTCCTTTTCAACCCAAACCATTCTGTGATCCTATGATTCACAGCAAAAGTAATCCTCATTTCAGTCACAGGATCATAGAATGCTAGGGGTTGGAAGGGACTTCCAGAGATCAAGTACGACACCAGTGCTCTGTTACTCTGTCTCTCTGGGAGCCACTGTTTCCTCCAACTTGTCCATGAAATAAACAGGGCTCAACCTGGCTTGCACAAGAAGAAATGAACAGGTGGACGCATGTGGAAGCCAAAATATGCAGAGTGGGGAGCAAAAAGTACCAGGCACTGGGATTGACATATGTGCATAAATGGCAACAGCAGCTATAAAGGGGTTGCAGGATCCTTTATCCAGATTAAATAATTCAAGATCTGGGGAGCATTTGTGCTTTGGTTGAGTTTTCCAAAAGCTGTGAGATGTTTATGTGGTTCCCAGCTCCCACTAGTGGAGAAATTTATCTCTGCATTTGAACGGATCCACAGCATACAAGCTCAGAATACCTCTCGGGCTGCTTTGTGTGCCTGATGCTGCAGAATGCACAAGAATATTTTATTAATAGCATAGGAGATGTGTCTTGACTGGAACATGTCTTTGGAGCTTACTTTTATTCTTGGTACTAAGTAGTAGTCACTCAGAATCGCTTACTGGTTCGCCGGGGCTTTTGACTAGCAACTGCTTTTAGAGGCAAGAAAACAGATACTCAGGTTTCTGCAGTTGCTTTGTGGTAGTTAGGGCCATGTTATTTTAGTGCAGATTGTAACTTTTCTCTATACAGTGCTGTGAATGCAGCCAGACCTCGTTGGCTTGACTAGCAACTTAAAAGACATGGGCATTGGTTCCTTTAAAGCTATGGCAATCGTTTCTTCTTGCTTCCAGAAATAACAGTGCAGCAGTTGTCTTTATTACCTTTGTGACCATTCCTTTCATGAACCAAAGCTTTGAAACTTAGGAAATCTTTCTGGGATGGTATGGAATAGTAAATCTCTGCTCTGTCCTGGTGAGACCACACCTGGAATACTGTGTCCAGTTTGGGCTTCCCTATTCAAGAGAGGCACTTGCTGGAGGGAGTCCAACAGAGAGCAGATGACCGGGGCACTTGAGCATTTCCCCTGTGAAGAGAGAGTGAGACACCTGGGGCTGTTCAGTCTGGAGAAGACTTAGAGGGGATCTGATCAATGTGTATAAATATCTGAGGGGTGAGTGTTAAGTGGAGTGGGCCAATTCTCTTTTCAGTGGTGCACAGTAGTAAGACAAGGAACAATGGATACAAACTGGAACATAGAAAGTTTCACCTTACCATGAGGAGAAACTTCTTAATAGTGAGGATGATGGAGCACTGGAACGGGCTGCCCAGAGAGGTTGTGGAGTCTCCTTCTCTGAAGACTTTCAAAACCTGCCCTGCTGCATTCCTGTGCAGACTACCCTGGGTGATCTTACTTTTGGCAGCGGGGTTGGACTTGATGACAGCTGGAGGTCCCTTCCAAAATCCAGCATTCAGTGATGCTTTGAAATCTGTGCACAACATGTACTAGAGATGAAATTGGAAAATTCCCAACAGTAGACACCTTCAGCAGAAATCTGCCTGGCATCTTGCCCCTCAAGCTTTGCTGGCCACATAACCTCTGCATTTTTGAGGACTGGAATATTTCTGGAAAAACATGGGAGCTCTACTTACACGCTTGGTCTAGAGCACTGATGTGAGTGCTCCAATTTGCATGTTATACCTTTTTTTTTCTTTCTCCCTCATGTATTAGACTTAAAAACCCACAGTTCTATAATTCAGTCTCAGCAAGTCTGGAGCACAGTAATCTCCTTGGGAGGATGTTTCTGTACCACTTACCTGTACAGAGTGGCAGCAATTACATTTTATGTGTAAACTTCTGAAACTCCTGTGGCGATACATAACTCTTTAGTGCTTCCAGTGCAATTTTTGAAGTATTACTCAAATATACTTCACCTGTTTTGTTGGAGGTGCTTAATTCTACAGAGGTGCATGCTGAAACTTAGCTAAGCTGTCTGCCATGTGGCAAACCTGGCTACAAGGCACAATTCCAAGAGCTGGCAGCTGGAGGTTTGGCCTCAGAGCCAGAGGAAGCCAAAGGGCCTCTTCTGGTCCTTGCTGCACTAAGGAAAGGGAAGAGAAGGGTTTGAGATATGCAGATGGAGGCCCATAAAACCAGGTTCCCTCTGCTGCAGTCAGGGAGAAGAGACTTTAGCCTCTCTCTTGTGAGTTACTCCATGAGCAGCTTCTGTATCCTGGCTTCTGGATTGGTTTTGCCAAACTAATACAAATAAGGACTTTCCACTGTGAAATGCTGTATGGTGGGATCCAGGCACCTCAGTGGTAATGCCTGGGAGAAGGCAGGATAGCTTTAGGTGAAGTGAGAGTTAAGCAGAATTGGCTGTGACCACCAGGTGCTGCAGTCAACAGATGGCTTTTTTCTTCTTTTCCTGGAGAGCTACAAGGACAAGCAGCACTCCATTTGCTCTTAAATGCCACCATTTTGGAGCTCCATCACTGCACAGTCTGATGCCTCTCAGCACAGCCTGTCTGTGCTGCACAGCTCTCACTGTGCTGCTGCAGTTCTGTGAGGGTCAGCTGAGCAGTCTGGAGTCATCCTGCCAGCTTCATGTTGGGCTGCACAGTTAAGTTGAATGCTGATACAGTGGCAGGTAAAAGACTTTGTAGTCCATGGTAGTGCTTGCTCTGCAGATGGATCTCCTTGCCTGTCTGGGTTTCTCAGCACCGTCAGAATTTCCCAAGAATGAGATTGCTTTGTGTTCTTCTCAGGCCCTTGGAAGAGGTGAGTCCACAGCATGCAAATCTGAGCTTAGCTGAAGAAACTGTGGCTCTGGTCTGATGATTTAATTGACTGTTTTGAAGTCTTCACAGTGCATGTGGAGGAAAGAGGCTGTGTGCCAGTTTCCTGGGGGATTGTTTTTTGGTTTTTTAAAAATATATTTTCAACTGGTTTTGTCCTGTAATTTTTTAACAGGGAATTTGCAGGGTGTGGGGAAAGAAGAAGCTATAGTGAAGCATTTTATTTGACACCACTGGCTCATTTATTAAGAATTTAAGAGCAACAAACATGTTTCACACATGACTGAAAGTAATGTTTCTCTGCTTTCCTTGGTCTGAGCTAAATTATGGGGTGGCTTTTGTGCACAAGATCTAAGAAATCTGTGGGACTTTTGCTGGGTTATATGTAAAAAGCATGGAAAACCTCACTGAACAGAATTTTTAGCAAGTGAGAACATTTTCTGGGGCATGTTGTCATCAGACCAAGAATCTGGCTTCAGTACAGCAGTGCTTCTGCTAGGACAGTCTTTCTACCCAGTAGGTTTCCACCCACTGGATGTTAATACTGGGAGTTCTGGACAGAATAGTGCTGGGTCCAGTCCACTGCATGTCTGGGAGCTAAACAAGCTTGTGGAGAGTTCCTTCTAGGAGGCTGTCTGACAAAACCTTGTCAGGCTGTGCCAGCTGAGGCTGCTTGTCTTCACAGCTTTTCTGGGGCACATTTATTGTTGGATTTTATGCAGACCTCGGGGACAAGCAGTAAAAGGAACAATCCCCAGCAGAACAGAATTTAATTAATGGCCTTGGTTATCTAGACAAAACAGTGAAGAGAGAGAATTTGACTTGCTTCCAGTGAATATCTGGACACAAATGCTTTTAGTATCAGGAAACTGAAGGGAGTGGGGGGCTAGAGGCGAGGTCGCTGTTTTGCCAATGAGTTTGGCCATCTCAGTGGGGTCAAGATTTGCATCACATCCCTGAAGGTCACTGTTTTTCCTCCAGCATGCCTCAGAGGGGGATAATAACCTATCCTAAACCTATTAACTTTTCAGACTCTGCTTTATAATTGGTGACCTTACGTTCCATGTCATCACGGGGCAGAGATGAGGTTTTTGTTTGCCTTTTTTTTCTTTTCCTAACAGACACAAGGATGCTTTTGAAACAGTATCCCCAACTAAGTAAGTGACTCAGCAAAAGTTGGCTTAAAAAAAAAACCAAAACAAAAACCCAACAAAACCAATAAACAAGCAATAATAATAATGATTGTAATTCACAGTTACTGAAATCAGCTATGTTTCCAGGTAGTAGAAGTGCTTATTAAACTAATTGTTCCTCTGAGTTACTTGAGATCAATTTGGAGGAGAGAAAAATAAATAAAAGTGTGGGTTTTTAAAAATACGTCTCTAATTCATGTGGAACAGTTGTTATCTTTCACTCACTTGTGCAGACCTAACATCCTAACTGCAGGAAGTGTACAGAAAAGAAGATAATAATAGTAAGTCAGGTCCCAGGTTAATGAAGTCACTTTTACGCTGGGATGTACTCTAAAATCAGCAGGTAGTTACTGGCTTGAATAGTTTCCAACTCTACAAGTTCTACTGGACAAAAATCCTCAGCTACAGCCACTAGTTAATTTAAACAACCCTTAGTGCATCAAACAGAACGGAGGCACCACAAATACTCTTGTCAAGGCACTTATTGCCTCTGGATTTCCACAGTGCAGCACACAGGTCACTGGCAATGACCCCACACACACCATGGCCAGCAGCTAGACTCCAGTTCTGCACTTGGGGAAAATCGGCCCGTTCAGCTCTGCAAGTCTCCTCTTCCTCACTGAAAAAGAGAATGAAGAGAAGTCAGTCTCAGTGGTGCGTAGATGCGGATGGCAAAGCTTGGCTGACCTGCTGTGGAAAGGAGCTGAGAGATGAGCTTTTTGCCAGGGAAGAAAGATGACAGCATTAGCTTTTAGATCCTTGCTGGAAACAGCAGGCGCAGCCTGAGGCAGGCTAAAATGGAGCGGGTTGCACAGGGAGGTTGTGGATGTGTTCTCCGCAGGTGTTCAAGGCCTTGAGCCGCCTGGTCTGGCGGGAGGTGTTCCTGCCCATGGTGGGTTGGGACTAGATAATCTTTAAGGTTCTTTCCAGTCCAAACCATTCCATGAAAAAAAAAGAAGGTTTCGCTTTCTATCCCTTTTTTAAGGCCATAAGGAAGATGCTTTCATTCAGCCTGACCTCCCTTAATTCTCTACAAGGCAATTACATTTCACACAGTTTGATCTGATTTTGGTGCTGACTGATGTCATGATAGCAGGAGGTGGACACAACAGTTTTAATTTGGCTAATTTTTTGTTATTTGCTGTTTAAATTAACAACAAAAAAACCCCAAACCCAAACAACAACAAAAAAAGTTCAATTTCAAATAATTTTTAGCATGTGCAATTTCAAACATTAACAAAGTGCAATTTCAAATAATTTAAAAAAAAAAGGTGCCATTTCATATATTTTTTTAAAAGCTGCCATTTCAAATAATGATTAAAAAATAAAGTTCTATTTCAAGTAAATTTTAGCATGTGCATTTTCAAAGATTAACAAGGTGCAATTTCAAATAATAATTTAAAAAGTGCCATTTCATATATGTTTTTAAAAGGTGCCATTTCAAATAATTATTAAAAAATAAAGTTCAATTTCAAATAATTTTTAGTGTGCAATTTCAAACAATAAAAAAATAAAGTGCCATCTCAAATAATAATTTTTTAAAGGTGCCGTTTCAAATAATTTTTTTTAAATTCATNTTGAACACATCCAGGGAGGGAGCAGACACAACCTCCCTGGGCAACCTCTTCCAGTGCCTCACCACCCTCACTGTGAAGAATTTCTTCCTAACATCCCGTTCAAATCTCCCCTCCGCCAATTTGAACCCATTCCCCCTCGTCCTGTCATTACAAGACCTTGTGAACAGTCCCTCCCCAGCCCTCCTGTAGGCCCCCCTCAGATGCTGGTAAGCTGCTATAAGGTCTCCCCGAAGCCTTCCCATTGCAAATAATTTGCAATTCCCATTGCAAATAATTTTTTGAAAGGTGCAATTTCAAATAATAATTAAATAAAGTGCCATTTCAAATAATAATTTTTAAAAACAAAATGCCACCTCAAATAATTTTTTTAAAGGCACCATTGCAAATAATATTTTTTTTCAAGTGCAATTTCAAGTAACAATAAAAAAACCCCAAAGTACCATTTGGAATAATTGAAAAATAATTTTTAAAACAATCTTTTTTTTAAAAAAAAAGCTATTTCAAATAAGTTTTTTTTTTTAAAAAAAGCCCCAAAGTGTAATTTCAAACAACAGTTTAAAAGGTGCAGTTTCAAGTAATTGTTTTTAAGAGTGCCATTCCAAACAATATTAAAAAACAATAATTAAGTTTCAAATAATAATAAAAATACTGATGAGAATGAGGATGTGGAAGCCTTTGCAGTTGTTTCATGCAAAGCACCTCAAAGAAAAGAAGCTGCAGGACCAAACCCGAGTTGTGGTACCGTCAGGTGATGGTAGCTAAGAGCACTGGAGTGGAGCAGAAGCAGAGAGCTGTTGCTGATAGGGAGAGGAATAAAAGGTTGGGTTTTTTTCTTTCTATACTTATGCATGGTCCAGTTACAAAGCTGAGATGCTGTTGCCAGTGACCATCAGACCGATGAGTATGTACTGCAAACAAGAACCAGACCAGATGAAAATGAAGGATGAGAGAGGTAAAATGCACAACCATCATTATCATCACAGGGGAGCCAAGCTGTGAGCTCCTCCACTTAAACACAGGGACAATTAAATCCCTGGGTCCAACTCTCCTAGATGATTACTTTGTGTGTCAATTGCTGCCTGGCCATGAAAACTACAGAAACAGAACTGTCAGGCTTGGAAGGGACCTCAAGGGCTATCTAGTTCCAAACCCTGCTGCCACGGGCAGGGATACTAGATCCACTAGATCAGGTTGCTCAGAGCCATATCCAGGCTGACCTTAAAAACTTCCAGGGACTGGGGCTTCCACCACCTCCCAGCTGTTCCACTGTCTCACCACCCTCATAGTGAAGAGCTTCTTCCTGACATCTAATGTAAATCTACCCTCCTCTAGCTTAGATCCATTCATAGAACAGGTTCAAAGGAACCTCAAAGATCATCCAGCTCCAAACCCCCACCATAGGCAGGGACACCTCCCACTAGAACAGGTCGCTCAAGACCTCATTCAACCTGGCCTTGAACACCTCCAGGGAGAGAGCAGCCACAACCTCCCTGGGCAACCTGTGCCAGTGTCTCACCACCTTTGTCTCACTGCCTTCACTGTAAAGACCTTCCTAACATCCTGTTTAAATCTCCTCTCTGCCAGTTTAAATGCATTACCTCTTGTCCTATCATTACAAGATCTTGTAAATAGTCCATCCCCACCCCTCTGTAGGCTCCCTTCAGATACTGGAAGGCCACTACAAGGTCTCGAAGCCTGAAGTCTCTTCCCCAGGCTGAAAAGCCACAACTCTTTCAGCCTGTCCTCATAGCAGAGGTGCTCCAGCCCTCTGATCATCTTTGTGGCCCTCCTCTGGACTCTCTCCAACAGTTCCATGTCCTTCTTGTGCTGGGGGCTCCAGAACTGCACACAGTACTCCAGGTGGGGTCTGACGAGAGCAGAGTAAAGGGGGAGAATCCCCTCCCTTGCCCTGCTGGCCACAGTGCTCTTGCTGCAGCCCAGCACACAGTTGCTGTCTGGGCTGTGTGTGCACACTGCAGGCTCATGTTGAGCTTTTCACCAACCCAGACCCCCAGGTCCTTTTCCTCAGGGCTGCTCTCAGCCATTCACTACCCAGCCTGGATTTGTGCTTGAGATTGCACCGACCCAGGTGCCAGACCTTACACTTGGCCTTGCTGAATTTCATCAGGTTGGCCTGGGCACACCTCTCCAGCCTGTCCAGGTCCCTGTGGATGGATCCCTGACCTCTAACAAGTCAACTGTGCCACACAGCTTGGTGTCATCTGCAAACCTGCTGAGGGTGCACTCGATTCCTCTGTCCATGTCACTGACAAAGATGTTCAACAGCACTGGTCCCAGCACTGACCCCTGAGGGATGCCACTTGTCACTGGTCTCCAGGTGGATATTGTGCCCTTGATCACCACTCTCTGCATGCCACCATCCAGCCAATTCCTTATCCAGCAATGCTCCACCCATCAAGTCCATGTTTTTCCAGTTTGGTGACCAGGGTGTCATGTGGGACAGAGTCAAAGGCCTTACTCAGGTCCAGGTAGATGACATCAGTTGCCCTTCCCTTGTTCACTGTTGTGACTTCATCATCCCCCCACCCTAGACCTATCACTACCCAACACCTTTCCTATAGCCCCCTTCAGGTACTGAAAGGACACAATGAGATCTCTTCATAGCCATCTCTTCTCCAAATTGAGCAAGCCCAGCTCTCTCAGTCTGTCTTGTAAAGGACAGGAAAACATCTAAGCCTTTCCTGGTGCAGCTCTCTGGTGATCAGGAATGCAGCCACAGGCAGAACAAATACACAGTGAAATGTGATAATAAATGTGCTGTGTGGTCGCTGCAGAACTGGCACAGACCCTCATGCTTGGATGTGCTTTCTAGGAGCATGGCACTGGCTGAAGCAAGGCTGATTTATTCCTTCTTAAAACACCAGATAGTTGCAATCTCTCTAAATGTTGACCTCTCTCTGAATGTGTCTTCTCTCAAGGAACAAAAGATGGCATGAGAGGAAATGGCCTCAAGTTGCACCAGAGAAGGTTTGGGTTGGATACCAGAAGAAACTTCTGCCTTGAAAGGGTTCTCAAATACTGGAACAGGCTCTCGAGGGAGGCAGTTGAAGCCCCATCCCTGGAGGTGTTTCAAAGAGACAGAGTATTGAGGGACATGGTTTAGCAGTAGCCAATTAGCCAATTAGATAATGGTTGGACTTGATGATCCTAAATGTCTTCAACAAAAATGCTTCTATGGTTAGACACAACAGCTGCTTAAAGCTGTGGCTTTTAACCCTGAAGGTGATTCCTGAAGGGACAGAAGGCCCTGCCCATGGTGAGCCCCATGCAGATTAGAATACATGGTTCCAGTGTCCCACCATCTCTTCATGGCTGCCATTTGCATGTTGGATATTTTCTAGACCTGTATGAACCCAGCAGTGCTTGTGGTGAGCCCCCAGCCCATCCTTCTGTTTACAGCAAAGCTCTGCCTACCTACTAGGTCAGGGCAGACACTGGTTCTGTCTCTCCAAGCCTTGCAGATCCCCACCCTCCCAGGGAAAAAGTTGTTCCTAAAGTAAAAAAAAAAAAAAAAACAACCCAGACAATCTGCAAACTTTTGCTTGTTCCTCCCACATAGTTACCTGCTGCTGGTGGGAAGGAGCTTCTGGCTGTGTATTTGTAACCACCCTTGCTTATGCAGTTAGGAGCCACTGAGTGTGACTGGTACAGAGCGTGGGTTCAACGCAGCTCTGCTGGACTGATTTCCAGTGCTCTACAGCAGCTTGCAGGCAAGCATTGTAAAGCCTCTGCCACTCACATCAGCTGAAGGGGCAGTTTGAAGACCTGCCCACATTTTCCTTCACTGTGCAACCTGGTCTAGGTGAACCTGCTCAGGGAGGAGGGTTGGACTAGACGATTGCCCATCACCCAACCCCTATCATCTTGTGATTCATTCAGAGTATAAGCATAACTCCAAGTCTTGTCACTCTGAAGGGGGTGGCCCTAGTCCTTCTGCCATCAAAGGTCAACTCTACTACTTTTCATCTCCTTGTTAAAATGGGAATGAAGCTGGAGGAAGGCAAGGAGCTGGCAGGAGTCCCAAGTGCTGGCAGCTCACAGCCATATGTTGTGTCACACACCATGCCAAAGCACACCAGCACACCCTCTCCCAGCAGCACCCACTGACACTGCCAAACACGCTGCCTCTTCTGGGAGTCAGAGCTGCCCATTCTCTCCAGGTCCAGAGCACGACTCACTGCCTGGCTGACAGCAGCTGAGCTGGGGAAACAATGAAGGCTGTTTCCTTTTAAAGTAGAGCAGGGTGGATTTAGGATGGACATCAGGAGGAAGTTCCTTACAATGGGGGTGGTGGAACACAGGGACAGGTTGCCCAGGGAGGTGGTGGAGGCTCTGTCCCTGGAGATATTCAAGGTCAAACTTGATGGGGTTCTTTGCAACCTGATCTAGTTAAAGATGTCCCTGCTTACTGCAGGGGGAGAGGTTGGACAAGATGACTTTCAATGTCCTCTTCCAATTCAACACGTTCTATGGTTCTGTAATTCCTCCTCGAGGCTCAAAGCATCACCAGGCCTTTCAAGAGGTGCTTTCTAATTCAAGCACACCCACCAGAACCTTCAAGCGAGCAGTTCTGTCCTTCTGCCACCAGGAGTTGCCCACACGCCAAGGAAGGGACCTGCCTATAGTGCCCAGCTTGCTGCCAGCCCCAACTCACCCAGGTCATTGTTATTCATCATGGCATTGGAGGCACGGAGCCGGGGCCCTTGCTGAGTGAAATGGTACCCAAACTTCAGCAGGGTGGTGTTCTTCTCCAACATGTTTGCAATCTCCATTTCTACTTGGTTGCCCAAGGGCTGGCTCTTTTGAAAACAGAAAACCAAGCTGGTTAGGTCAGAGGATGATTTAGAGAGAGCACTTAGATCTGCCATCTCCACCCCTTCCCTGCTTCTTTGGACCCCTTGCTGCCTTTGATTTGTCTGACTTGAAGCTGGTGAAACAAACCACTGGCCTGTTCCTGGTACAACAATGTGGCTCCCGTTCCTCCAGCAGACAGGTCCTCTTGCCTAAGGACTTTATTTCTTTGGTACATGTGCAGCTGAGAGATATCTGGAGAAACCACAACTTCGAATGAAGTCATAGGTCAACGAGGGGTGGTGAAGGGGCTAGAGAATAAGTTTTATGGGAGCAGCTGAGGGACCTAGAGATTATTAGTCTGGAGAAAAGGAGGCTGAGGGAAGACCTCCTCCTGCTCTACAACTCCCTGAAACAAAGTTGGAGCCAGATGCGGACTGGTCTCTTCTCCCAGGTAAGAAGTGACAGAACAAGAGGAAATTAGCTCTAGTTGCACTAGGATAGGTTTAAGTTGATGTTAGGAAAAATCTCTTCCCTGAAAGAGGGCCAAGCCCTGGAAAAGGCTGCCTAGGGTGGGGTTCCCATCCCTAGAGGATACCCTCTCATTTCAAAAACCAAGTAGACATGGCACCTCAGAACATGGTTTAGTGGCCATGGTGGTGTTGGGTTGTCACTTGTACTTTATGATCTTAGAGGTCTTTTCCAACCCTGTTGGCTCTATAAGTCTATGAACTCTCAGTCACCTCTCCTCAAGCTTTCCACAGCTCAGCTGCTGTCCCCCCTCCCCCTGGGTTTCTTGGGGTGCTAAACTTGCTCTGGCATCTGTACCACTGCACACTCTGGAGCTCTCCTTCTCTTTCCATTGTGTTGTAGCAAAACCAAAAGTTTTGTTAAGTAGACATTTAGCCCTTGCAAGGCATGATACTGAACAGGTGCATCACCACTGTCCTGAGCAGCACCAGGAGTACGGAAGACTGCTTGTGTACCACAGCAGCTGCAGGTCTTAGTAGGTACTGGCCAGGAACTACAGCAGAAACAAGTGTCTGGAGCCTCTCCAAATCAGCCTGTCAGTGGTAGTAGGCTGCCACCTTGACCTCCTTTCTCAGTTTCCAACCACCAGAAGAAGATGACCTGGTCAGAGCTCCCATGCTTTACCTGGTTGTCGATGCGCAGCTCCACCAGCGATGTGTTGCCCTGGAGAGCTTCAACCACAGCCAGGATCCCTGACCCGGAAATGAAGTTGGACTCCACATTCAGGCTCTTCAGTGTGTTATTGACCTTCAGCATTTCTGCCAGTGCCTGTGGGCAGAGGAGGGCAGCAAGAAATGGCAGTCAGAAAGGTAGGAGCAGAGCAACCCAGAGCAGCCAGGGGTTGAGCCCCTTCGTCTTGAGAAGGCTGTGGGAGGACCTTGGGCACCAAGTGGTTGCACTGCCATCAGATGGGAGAGCTCTGTGTAGGGTGAAGGGGGTGGGTTGTTCCCTGTTGTAGGGGGATTCTTAAACATGATCCTGCTGGAGGCCACAGCAAAACCTCATACAGAGAAACTCTTAGAGCCACCACACAACGTGGCAGTCCACAGCTGCCTTGTAACAGATTCATCTATCCCTCTTCCAAAGCCAGCATGGCAATGGCAGGGGTGCTGGCCAGCTTTGGTCCTGCCTGCTGACTGACCAGCTGCCTGCCTGCACTTTTCCTTCTGGGCAGATCGTGAGATGCTTGCCGCCACAGCAAGCAGAGAGAGGAACACCTATCTCCTCTGCTCTCTTTGCACAGCGAAAAGCAGTTTGAACTTTGTACATCCACTGTATTTTGGCTGAGGGAGCTGGGTCTCTCTAGCTTGCAGAAGAGGAGCCTGAGAGGTGCCCTCATGTATGTTTATAAAAATGTGCATGACAGTGTCAGCAGGACAAAGCCAGGCTCTGTTCAGTGAGGTCCAATGACAGGACATGGAGCAAATAGGTGCAAGCTGGAGCAGAGGAGGTCGACATACGGGAAAACTTTTTCACTGTGAGGGTGACAGTGCCCTGGAACAGGCTGCCCAGAGAGGTTGTGGAGCCTCTGGATGTGTTCCACCATCTGGATGTGTTTCAACACCTGGATGTGTTCCTGTGTGATCTGATCTAGATGATCCTGCTTTGGCAGGGGGGATGGACTGGATGATCTTTTGAGGTCACTTCCAACCTTTGACATTCTGTGATTCCCAAGTGGCATCAGAACTACATTAATCGCTTTTGCTTCCCTCAGTGGATAAGACCAGAAGTGGCTGACACAGTCCCAGCCCCCCTGATCTGAGGATTTAATTTCTTAAGTGCCATGTGAGGACTGATCTCAATCATGAAACAGACCAGGAGGTGATGCCCAAGCGGCAGGGCTGGCTTGCACCCACTCATGCAACAGCTGGCTCCACAACTCCCCTAGCTCTGCACAGTGCCCCACAAGACCTCAAACAGTGCCAGCACTGTCTGCACAGGCTTCTTCCCCAGTCCAGAATACTTCAAATAATCTGAGTGATCTACTCAAGCCCCCATCAGTAAAGCAGTGATACAGGTGTGTCTGGAGGTAGGTAAGGGTGGACACAATGAAGAAGAGCAAAAACTGGCTGCCAGGGGACTAGAGGAGTGTGCAAGGATGCAGTCTGGAAGGTAGCATGATGGTCAGGCAGACCACTCAGTACTTCTCTGCAACCCCACAGAGATCCTTGAGGGCAAATGAGATTAAAGGCTTGTGTCCTGAGATCTCCACAGCTGAGAAAGGAAGCAAAGGAACCAGAGGCTGTTCCTGGCTTTCACTAACACTCCTGAAGATGAAGCATCAGAATTACAGTATATATCTGGTTGGCAGAGACCTCCAAGACCATCTAGTCCAATCTTCAACCTAGCACAGAAGGGTCAACACTAAACCATGTCCCTAGAGTGCAAAATCCACACAGTGCTTGAACATTTCCAGGGATCATGACTCCACCACTGCCCTGGGATGACCATTCCAACATTTGAGAAACTTCTCTGTGAAGAAATATTTCCTAGCATTCAGCCTTAACCTCCCCTGACACAGCTTGAAACCATTTCCTCAGGTCCTGTCACTTGACACCAAGGAGCAGAAGTTGCCCCCTCCTCACTTCAACCTCCCTTCAGGGAGCTGTAGAGAGCCATGAGGTCTCCCCCAGGCTCCTCCTCTCTAGACTGAACACCCTCAGCTCACTCAGATGCTCCTCGTAGCCCAGGTGCTCCAGACCCTTCTCCAGCCTCATTGCTCTTCTCTGAACATGCTCCAGCACCTCAATGTCCTTCCTATAGTGAGGGGCCCAGACCTGAACACAACACTCAGGTGTGTCCTCACCAGTGCTGAGCACTGGGGGATGATCACCTGCCTGTTCCTGCTGGCCACAGTGTTTGTGATCCAGGCCAGGATGCCATTGGCTTTCTTGGCCACCTGAGCACTGCTGAGTTATGGTCAGTTGACTATCAACCAATACCCACAGGCCCCTCTCCAAGTTGCAGCTTTGCAACCACACATCCCCAGGTCTGTAGCTCACCATGGGGTTGTCATGACCCAGGTCGAGGACCTGGCACTTGGCCTTGTTGGACACCATACAATTAGCCTTGGCCCTCCGGTCTAACCTGTTTGGATCCTGCTGTAAAACTTCCCTACCCTCTAGTGGATTGACACATCCACCAGCTTGATGTCATCTGCAAACTTACTGAGAGTTCACTCAATCCATTCCCCGACAGCCAACGCCAGTGGTGCAGGACCTGGCAAATACACCATAAGGTGCAAAAGGCATTGGACCATAGCTCCAGAAACACTGTGCTCAGGAACATCTCCTGTCACAGCTTGATGAAGGTGAGCCCACAATACTTACAAAAGCAACAGGGTCGTTGCTCCGTGTCCCCACTATACTGAACTTCTTCACATAGGTGTTGTTCTTCAGTGCTTCTGCAAACGCTTTCAAAGTTGGTATGGGAATATTCTGTGGAAAGAAATGCAGAGGACCTGTATGAAGCCATCACCTGTAAGAAGGCATAAGTGGTATGTCTAAAGTGTCTTCAATGTGTTTGTGCAGTGGACTGCATCCTGACTATGTGAACAGGTCACCCTTCAACAGGCCTCATGGGATGTGGGTCCTGGAGTCAAGGAGGGCAGGAGGAAACTGTATTTTTCTGTGTGTCCAGTGTGTCTCAGAGGCAACATAAGTGATGCTGTGTCCTGATTTGATTTACAGCAGGGGTGGGTGGGAGAAGGACAGGGCTGCCTGCAAGAGAGGTTTCTTCATATTTTCATGACAAGTGTAATGGTTATGAAACCTGAGGACAAGAGAAACTGGCCTGAAGTTGTGCCGGGACAGGTTTAGATTAGACATTAGGAAAAAATTATTTCCTGAAAGAGCGGTCAGCCGTTGGAACAGGTTGCTTGTGGAGGTGGTGGAGTCACCATCCCTGCAGGTGTTAAAAAAACATGTGGATGTGGCACTTCAGGACATGTTTCAATGACTGTGGTGGTGTTAGGCTGACAGATGGGTTTGACGAGGTTTGATGATCTTAAAGGTCTTTTCTAACCTTACTGATTCTATGAGGCCATAATTTTATCTTATATAAAGAGCCCCTCCACCAAATGTGCCACCACTAAAGCAACTTAAAATGTCTTTAACCAGACAGGTCAGAGAGAGGTCTCCCAAGCTATACAGCTCCAGTCTTCCAGGCTTCTACAGGATTCCTCTTGCTACCAACCTGACACTGTTGTCCCCCAGCAAGTAACAACCCCTGCTGCTCAAAAGAGAGTAGGAGGGAGCAGATACCATGATATTATTAAGGTTGACTTCCTCAAGGTCAGGGTCGTTGCTCTGTATTCGTTTCAGAGTTTCCTCCACATCAGTTGAGTTTGGTTCCTCATCTGGAACTGGTTTGTACTGTGTGGGTTTGATCACACCTGCAAGTGAAAAACAAGATGTGTGAAACCGAAAGCACCCTGAGCAGCAGCATGTTCTCTTTGGGTGTGCTCCTTCTCTTCCAGAAGCAGGTTTAGGAGAGAGAAGCATGACCTGATAAACAGACACAAGCTGAGGGACTGACCAAGCACTGGCCAGCTCCACCTCTGCTCACGTACATCCAGCAATGCTGCCCAGCACCTTGGCCAAACAGCACAGGACAGCTGGTGTCTTCTGCTGCGTGCTCTTGAGGTCCAACACTGGGTGATGGGGAGCATGCTGCCTGCATGGGGCTAGCTCCCAGAAGGTGCAAGGGTGCAAAACTGACACTCAGCTGTCTCACAGGACAAGGAGGCACCCGATACAGCCCCAGAAATCACAGGTTTGCTCTTGATATCCTTCAGCCCAGAAATAATTCCCACCTTTCCTCTGCTGCCAGCCTCAAAGCCAAGCTGCCAATGCTCTAAACCACTTACTGTTGAGCCCTTCTTTGTTGACAATGGTGCTGCTCCCCAGTGCCTCATAATACTGCTGGTTGCTCATCAAGGTGTGCATACCAAGGATGGCTACAGAAACAGAAAAGGAGAACATGACTTGAGTTAGTGCAGACTCTAAACCCAGATCAACACACATAAGTGCTGTCCTGCCTGGGTTGAGGGTCTGTAGCACACTGCCTTGTCCATGGACAAGCACAGCAAGATGGGGACAAGACCCTCTGCTCAAATGTGCTCCCTTGTTTATTCCAATGTATCTTCTTCATGGGAGAAGAGGAACATCATCTTGTGGATGACAGTCAAACAGCCAAGGTTTCCTACTAGCCGACTTGATTCAGCATTGTGCAAGAATAGCAAGGGGAAGAAAATAACAGACCCAAGAAAATGCCATTGATAAGATTTAATCAAGGGGTCCAGTCCAGCAGGGGCCTGTGTAGTCCAGGGATGTGCCACGGGGGCTAATTGACATATTCAAGGTGAGGCTCAACAGGGCTGTGGGCAGCCTGGTCTGGTTGAGGATGCCCCTGGTTATTGCTAGACTAGACAACCTTTGGAGGTCTCTTCCAAGCCAAACTATTCTATGATTCTCATCACCACCCTTGCTCATCTGGGCATGTGCCACTCATGGTGACAGTTCAGCTTCTGAGCTGAGCCATAACCCTTCAGGCAGCAACATGTTAGGTGACTGGCATCAAAAGATGGTGACACACATCATGTTCCTACTCAACAACCAGTGGTAGCTGTATGCTTTGTACACCAGGAAGCTGACACTGTGGAAAGCTAAAGCTCTGCTGTCTTGGTCCAAATGTACAAAGGGATGGGGTGAAAATTCAAGGAGTCTAAGAGTCCAGAAGCCAAGCAGCTGCCCAGTTGTGTATCTCAGGCTCATGACTGCAAAATCAATGTGCGAATGCACATGGAGATGTGGCCAGGGGAGAGCTGCTGACATTCTAGCCAAGTGCAAATGAGTGGTGGGAAGCCAGCAGCTTAGAAATTCTGATAAAGGAAAAGATTCTGTGCATAAAAACAACCCTGCTACTCATAGAAATCTCCTGTTTAAAGATAAACTGCTATTTTGATCAACCTTTCTTGTTTTTAAAGTAACCATATGACTTTCTAAAGAAAAATGCAGCATTTGAATAATTGTTCTAAACAGACACATCTAAACAGACCTTGACCCATGGGTGGGCAGAGTGGTTAAAACAAATAAAAGACAAACCCTCCCCTAAAATTCAAGCATGCTGCCACAAAGCAAATTTCCTTTCCCATGAACTGCTCCTTTAATGTTTAGTTGGCACCATCCCATCACCATTTCCTTGTAATATGACCAAGAAGGGCTGCAGGAGAAGGCTATCCCTGAGCTTCATCATGTGGATGGCACCTGTTAGAGTGACAGCTCACTGTGATTACAGGTCTGGGTTGCATGGGCAGGACAGCAGGCAACAAAGGGTGTCAGTGAGCATCATCATCCACTTCCCTCCACCACCACCCAGGACATCCCCGGTTGGGTTGCATGAAGCCAAGCAATCTCCATCCAAAAAGTCTAAGCAATGTTGGACACTTTGAGTTTGCTTGCTTGTATCGTAGCTGGTCCTTTTCTCTGCCACATGCTCACAGGTGACATTTTCAGGAGTACCACACGACTCTAGAAAGTGATTTGCAGCCCCAGCCTTGTGGTGACACACCTGCACCCTAAACACAGCTTGTGCTGGCAATAAAACTTCTCCACCAGCCAGGACTGTGAATACCCAGACTGCAGAGAGAGGGGAATATCTGCTGTTATGACAACACAGGGTTTTAGGGGCCCAGAGTTGGTGCTCATAGACAAGAGGAAGCCACCCTCTTACTGTGCTCACTGTGTTCTATCCAGATGAACTCAAGCAAAATTAAGGCATCCCAGTTCTGCCTTCTCCAGCTCACCAAATCCACAGGAGACCTTCCAGAACTTCTTGGGAGCCATCTGCAAGAGCTTTCCTACTGACAATACACCACAGCTGACACGGAGCCTTGCTAAACAGGCAGGAATAAAACAAGCTCCTGCTAAATGAACCCTGCTAAGCAGGCTCTCATTGTCAATATTGAGATTTCAGCACAGCTTGTGCCACATCAGTTCACCTGCTGCCACTTCAAGGGTGTTCTCCCAACAGTAGCAGAAGGTGCTGCCCCAAACAGGTTTTTCTGCAGCAGAGATCTGAGGATTAGAAAGGAAATTTCATAGAGCAGGGCTTTCTAGGAGCACAGTAAACCAGCAAAATGAAGAGATGCACTGCTTGGCCAGGGTGCTTATGCTGGAAGCCTTAGTGCAAGAACATTCTAAGACAGAATATGGTATTATCACATAGAAAATATCTATTTGGTGTGGTCATTCTACAAGCTGCTGGAAAGAAGGGTACTGCTAGGGAAATCTGAAGGAGACAGATCTGAAGGAAGAAGTCAGTAGCACTGAAATATTCATAGAATAAAAAAAATGGTGGGAGTTGGCAGGGACCTCTGGAAATCATCCAGTCCAACCTGCTTGCTAAAGCTGGGGCACCCACAGCAGCTTGCCCAGGATCACATCCAGGTGGGTTTTGAAAGACTCCAGAGAAGGTAACTCCACAACCTCTGGTCAGCCTGCTCCAGTGCTCTGCCACTCTCACAGCAAAGAAGCTTTTCCTCATGTTTAGGTGGAGTTTCCTGCAATCATTGACTGTTACACCAGCAAGGAACATCTGAGCTCAGTAATGGACCAAGGAGGTGTTCATATAGTTCCCTTGGCCAAGCCATATCTTATCCCAGTCACAAAACCAAGTCAATGCTACTGACTTCAGCAAGATACTGATACTGTAATCTCTGAAGTGGGAGAACAGTGAGGCTTGTGGGGGGGTCACCTTCTGAAAAGCAGCAGTGGGACACTGCTTGAAGTGTAAGCCCCTCAGACAGGGACCATGTTCATCTTTCTTGGTTTGGCTGGGGCTTGTTTAGCCTAGTGAAGAGCAAGCTGCCAGGGCTGGACCAGCCCCTGCAAACTCCTGCTTCCCCTCTCCAGCTCACTGTGCATTCCAAACTGCTTCTCAGTCAACATGAAAGACACCAAACTTCTAGTGCTCGATGCCCCCCAGTCCTGAACAAACACAAAAAAAATTGACCACACAAACTGCATGAAATCTGAAGCTTTAAAACATGTTGGAAAAGCTCCTTAATGAGCAGCAGCCCTGAGCACCCGTTGAAAGACCTCTCCAACCTGATCTTCAAAAAGCTGCACAAGAAGTCCACATCCCTCTGGACCTGCTTGATTGTTTCCTAGAGGACTGGCTTGAAGAAAGCTGAGGTTCTGAAGGTGACAGGGCTGCAACATGCAAGATTCAGTGGCAGAGACAGGAGAAGAGATCAAACAGCACACACTGTTTGTTCACTTGACAAATCCTTCTCCTCCTTTCTCAGTTTTGATCCATGGTCCTCATCATGTCACATAGGCTGATAGTGACTTTTGTTTTTTCATGTTTGTTTTTTTAACAAAGCAATAAATCCTGTAAAACCTGAACAGCATTCAGATGGACAGCAAAAAGCTCAATAGAGCTCATTCCCCAGCCTCCCACCTCACAAAAAACAAACAAACAAACCTAACAGTGACACCTGAACCCCCAATTTCATGTGAAACTCTTTTACCAGCAATGTCACAGAGCTCTGCATCAGAGGCATTAGCAAGGGCTTCCTCCAGTTCCGGCTCCAGAGTCACACTTTCCAGAACAGGATCCATTGGCTTCTGCTTGGGGATCCAAACTTTTCCTGCAAAAACAAAGTGAGGTCACTCCCAGCAGAGCCACAGCATCTGATTCACAATGAGCCCTGCAGAGGCAGACTCCAAACCCCTTCCCTTTAGCTCACTCTGAGTCCTGTTAAAGATGCCAGCCAGAAGGCTTCTGCCATCTGTTGGAGAGGGTTCAGAGGAGGGCCACGAAGATGATCAAAAGGCTGCAACACCTCTCCTGCAAGAACAGGCTGAGGGAGTTGGAGTTGTTCAGCCTGAAGAAGGCTCCAAGCAGACCTTACAGCAGCCTTTCAGTACCTGAAGGGGCTACAGCAGGGCTGGAAAAGGAATTTTTACAGGGGCTTGTAGTGATGGGACAAGGGTCCATGGCTAACTAGAGCAGGGTAGCTTTAGATTGGGCATTAGGAAGAAGATCTTTACTCTGAGGATGGTGAGATGCTGGAATAGATTGTCCAGAGAAGCTGTGGATGCCTCATGTCTGCAAGTGTTTACGACCAGCCTGAGTGAGGCTTTGAGCAACCTCATCTGGTGGGAGGTGTCCCCACTCATGTCAGGGAGGCTGTAACCAGATGATCTTTAAGGTCCAATTCAACTCAAGCCATTCTATGGTTCTAGATGACATCTCCAGCTGTGGAGCTGGACTCTTTCACCAGTGCAGAGGGCTGTATCCACAAAAGCTCAGCAGTACCTTTGCACAGGATGATGATTGTTTCAATGCACAGCACTCAGAAAGCCATGCAGACCCAACCCCACAGGACTTTACTACTCTGAAGGCTAGATTAGAGGGATGGAGATTTGTCAGCACTCACATGAACCAAGAGAGGCCAGTAGCCTAGGTCCAGCACTGTTCAAAACTGGTCCTGCCCCTGAGACAGCTCCTGCTGCTAACTCCACGTGCATGGCAGCAGGGCAGATGGCACATTAGTCAAAAGAAGGTGGAAAGGAGGTGGTGGGGGAGGTCTTTCAGTAAGCAGGGACAGCAGTCAGTTGTCTAGAAAGCACATAGGATGCAAGCAAGAGCAGTTTTGGGGCACTTGGTGGATACTCGGGCAGTGGGGAATGACATAGTGGACATGCCAGATGGAGACCTCCATGCTCTGTCCCCTGAGACAGCAACAGACCAAGGAGTAGGCCTTGTGCCTACAAGCCAGAGCTGCAAAGCAATAGGTACAGCTGGTAATGCAAAGATGTCCTCTCATGTTCTTACTTGTGGCCTTTGGCTAATGGGGGTTGCCCACATGGACAAGGCATTTATGCAGCAAGTGACACAGCTCCAAGCCCAGCCCTGGATGCCACAGGCTCCCTGGCATTCATAGAATCAGTAAGCTGGAAAAGACTTTTAAGATCATCAAGCCCAACCATCACCCCAACACCACCATAGTCATTAAACCATGTCCTGGAGTGCCATGTCTACACATTTTTTGAACACCTGCAAAGATGGTGACTCCGCCACCTCCCTGGGCAGCCTGCTCCAATGCCTGGCCAATATTTCTGTGAAGAAATGATTCCTAATACTCAACCTAAACCTCCACTGGAGCAACTTGAGGCCATTTCCTCTCATTCTATCACATGCTACTTGGGAGAAGAGGCCAACCAACTTTTGTAGAAACATAGAAGGTAAGAAGGTTTCCCCTCAGCCTCCTCCCCTGTAGACGAAACAACCCCAGTTCCCTCAGCGGCTCATTACCAGCCCTGTTCTCCAGACCCTTTTCCAGCTCTGTTGCCCTTCTCTGGACACATTCCAGCCCCTCAATGTCATTATCTAAGTGAGGGGCCCAAAACTGGACTCAGTATTCCAGATGTGGCCTGCCCAGTGCCCAATACAAAGGTATGGTCACTTCCCTTGTCCTGCTGGCCACATTACTGCTGATCCATGCCAGGGTGCTTTTTGCCTTCTTAACCACCTGAGCACTCTGATGGGTCACTTCAGCTGGCTGTCAACCAGCATCTCCTTGTCCTGCTAGGCAGCTTTCTAGCCACTCTGCCCCAAGTTTGGAGCACTGCAGGGAGTTGTTGTGACTTCCCAATCTCATTGCCCAGGATGGCCACCAGGCAGGCCAGGACCCTGTCCTTATTTGAGCCAGTTGTGTCCCAGAAAGACATGGGGAAGTGGATGGGGCTCATGGCACTGCTCTCCCCAGCAAGGGATAGGCAGACATTTTTGTGGAGGCTGAATGGGTCAGGTCTGAGATTTCACACAACCAGCACCAAAGATGGAAGCCTGTGATGTTTTAACACCCCACGGCAGGGAGCAGCAAACTCAGCTCTGCTGCAGGATGGGAGGAGGAGGAGAGATTCCAGAGCATTTTGGAACAGTCTCCTCCCCTAAAATAGTTCAGGATCACTGCATAGAGATAGAGATTGCAAAGCTCTCAGCCTGGCATGCCAGCCAGGAATATTTTTATCCCTGCTCTGAAACCAGAGTCAGTAGCACTTGGGGGAGAAACAAAGATTCTGCTGCTTAAAGACGTGCAAAAACAGAAGGGGCTAAATTTAGCCTCAAGGAAGAAGCAACTGTGCTGCAGCCTCCTCCCTGCTCTGGTAAGAAATGGAGACTCCTATGAGCAGCCTTTGGCAGATTGGCCCATCTCCTGCCTCTGCACTGCTGCCCTGACCAAGAGGGCAAGAATCTGCCTCCTGGGACACAGCTGCTCTCACAAAAATAGGCAGTGTCATGTGTGCACCAGGCACCCTCTGCAGCTTAATGTCCAGGGAGGGCTGGCCCCTTCTGCTCTGGCTTGGTGGGGAGACCCAGAACCATTGTCCCACCAGACACATGGCTCAACAAACTGTACAAGCCATCAAGTGGGTTCATCAGGGAACTGTGAATCTAATTGTACCATCACACTGTAAGTCTTTCTTCACATCTCAGAGTCAAAACTGTGCTCTGACAAACACAGTGTTAGAACTTCCATGTTTTAGTTTTAGAAAGCTTCACATCCCAGCCATGCTGTACTCAAGATTGAACTTCTAATGATGCATGCAAACACAGCATTCCAAATCAAACTACAGCCTGTATGAACACATCAACTGCAGCCCAGCCCGGCAGCACAGCCAGGGAGAGCTGGCCCATGGCAGAGCAGTAAATCACCCTCCGAACTGCAGACGTGGTGAATTATTTCCAGCTCTGCAACAACTGTGAGTGTGTAATTTACTATCTCTGGCTCACAGCCAGTGTAGCAGTGTCTTCACTCAACAGCAAGTTACAAGTGAAAATATGTTCGAAACCACATCAGGTTGAAATATGAGTAGCTCAGACCAGAAGATGAGGACTCAAGATGCCCAAAATACTTCCATCTCCTGCATATCATGGGCTGCCTCTTGGAAAGTAGCCAAGAATGGGCCAGGCTGTGTTGAAAATGGCTAAATCACTCTTCCTGAGAACACTCAAACTACCCTTTTCATGGAATGGTTTGGGTTGGAAGATCATTTAGTTCCAACCCCCTTGCCATGGGCAGGGACAGCTTCCACTAGACCAAATTGCTCCAGGTCCTGTCCAGCCTGGACTTGAGCACCTCCAGGGAGGTGCATGATCTCCCTTGGCAAACCTGTTCTAGTGTCTTACCCTCACTGTAAAGAATTTCTTCCTAGTCTCCAGCCTGTATCTGCCCTTCTCAAGCTTCAATCCATTCCCTTCCATCCTATCACTACAAGTCTTCACAAAAGTTCCTCCCCAGCTCTCTTATAGGCCCCTTCAGGTACTGGAAGGCTCCTATAAGGTCTCCTTGGAGCCTTCTCTTCTCCAGGCTTAACAACCCCGACTCTCTCAGCCTGTCCCCATAGGGGACATTTTCTAATCCTCTGAACATCTTTGTGGCCTTTCTATGGACCTGCTCCATCAGTTCCATGTCCTTCTTTTGTTGGGGCCCCAGAACTGGACACAATACTCCAGGTGGAACTTCACCAGAGCAGAGTAGATGTGAAGAATCACCTCCCTCTTCCTGCTGGTCACAACTTGCTTCTTTTAGGAACTCTTTCTTTTTTTTTTTTTTTTTTCCCAAACTATCCCCATAACTTTTTTTTGT
>VWZI01013587.1:62570-92700 GCA_013396835.1 Psilopogon haemacephalus | reverse complement strand
TGGACAGATTTAACAGACACTCACATCACCACATTTTCACAACATCACCAAATTGTCAGGGCTGGAAGGCATCTCAAGGATCCTCCAGTTCCAAACGCCCTGCCATGGGTAGGGGCACCTCACACTAGATCAGGTTGCTCAGAGCCACATCCAGCCTGGCCTTGAAAACTTCCAGGGATGGGGCTTCCACCACCTCCTTGGACAACCTGTTCCAGAGTCTCACTACACCCATGACAAACAATATTTTAATGCACTTCTTTTTCTTTTTTATTTTTTTGGACATGGAGCAATCAGTAGTGGAAAAGGTATACAGCCAGGTCTTCTGCTGCAGGGTGATCATGGTACAGAGGAAGACACAGCAGCAGAAAAAAAAAAAAGGCTGCTGAGAATCTCCTGGAACCCAGAGGCAAGAAAATAATCTATATCATGGAATCATGTCCCATGTCAGATGGTATTCAGAGTGGTAACGGGAGCAGGAAAGTTCTTTGGATAATAGGACATGTCCCTGAAGAACAGCAAAAGATGCCAGAAGGAGAATCAGGGCATATCCCTTGCTTGTAGGCTCTAGGGACACAGAGAGGAGGAGTAGAGCAGCCACTGCAGGGTACAGTGCAGGAAGACAGAAACATGCAAATGAGAAATGAGGCTGAAGTTGTCAAGAGTTGTTGAAGATGAAACAGGAACGGTCTGAGGGGAGCTGTGGAGTTTCTCTATGCCAACATGAAGTTCAGGCTGCAGGGGTGGAGCATGAATGGCAACAGCAGAAGACAGAACACCCTGAAGAGCTCACAGGACAGCAGGGCAGAAGAGGAAAGATGATGTCTTCCCCAAAGCTTGACATAGCTGCAGTGGGACGGTGAAGGAAAGAGGCTTTTGCAATGGTACAGCCTCTGTCCATCATGTAACATTTCAAGTGGTAATCAGATCAGCAAGCTCGTGGACCTCTTGGACACAGCCTAGTTTATTAGCCAGCCTTGGCTGAGGCCAGAGAGCAGATTTAGCAGACCTATCACCATAATCCTGTTGAAGTTAACTCATCTTTAGCACCATGGGTCAGGCACCAACCCTTCCACTCTGTACATGCTGAGCCTTCATGCCAAAGTGACACAAACAATGACCATACCTCTCTTTTCACCAGTGAAAGGAACCAAGTCTTCTCTGTCTTTAACATCCTTTGCCTGCTTTTCTAGGTGGGCCATGAGCTCTTCCCTCTTGAATGGGCCAGTTGGTGGCTTTTGGGTCTGATCCCGCTGCCTGAGGCCGGCTGGCAGCAATGCATTCTAGGCATGGAGAGGAGAAACAGGAGTTATCTCTGAAGGCCACAACAGCCACCCATCAAATGCTGTCCCCTCTCCTCTTTCCTCAATGCCTTATCCTTCCTCCACATTTCTGGACAATTTGCTCTTCCTTGTGTCAAAGGTGATCTCCAATCTCACTGAATCCCACACCACCTAAGACACAGGATGTGCCTTTCCCCCCTCCACTTTCAAATGCCATCTCCGCTACAAGCTCTCTATGCTGCCACGTGGATGCTCCTCGGAAGCAGCAACTCCAGCCCTTTCTGTGGCACCTCCCACCCATCATCCCCTGCTCCTCTTAGCCTCTTCCCACACCTTCACCCTTCCTGCTGCCTATTCACAGCAGTCACAGCACCAGAACCAAGCTGCTAAACTCAGTCCCTAGATGTGTCTGTCTGAGTGCCCACAAGCCCCACATGTCCCAACAAGAATCAGTTCAGGGAAATCAGAGGATGACAGAAAAGTAGGAGTTGGAAAGGACCTCTGGGGATCATCTACCCCAGCCTCTCTGCTAAAGCAGGGCCACCTAGATCAGGTTGCACAAGAACATGTTCAGCTGGGTTTTGAAAGTCTCCAGAGAAGAGATACCACAATCTCTCTGGGCAGCCTGCTTCAATGCTCCAGCACCTTCAAAGTAAAGAAGTTTTTTTCCCTAAGCTCATGTGAAAACTCCTGAGAAGAGCCCAGTTCCAAATCTTGTGTTCTTTCACAGAGCAGACCAGAGAGCTGCAGTGGTCTCTTCTGCTTTCCACGATCCACCACCAAACTGCAGGCAGGGTCTGTCAGAGAAGGTCACACTGTTGCAAGACAAGAACGCCAAGAACCTCAGCACCTTCTCAAACCCTCTCCTTTAGCCACCATGGGAAGTTGCTTTGTGCCCGACACATAGGGCACGTAAGCACCTGCTTATAGTCAAATATAGAACAGCCTTAATGCAGTAAGACTATTCCCAGATTTGGCACTAAGCATCTTCTTTAAAGCTTTGCTGGATAGAAGTCAACATTTACTTTTTAAGGCATCTAAGGTGATTTTCAACATCATGCTGATGGTTTGGTTTTTTTTTTTCTTCCCCATGCCCACTTAACAAAAGTAATTAATAATCATTTAAAGTCCTGCACTCAGGCTACACCTGTACTGAAGATGTTCACCTTTATTTCACCTTCCTGCATCTTTCACAGGATGCTGCCTTGCTCTGTGCCTTCTGAGGCAGGTGTGAGCAGCCAATTAACCCATATGCTCAGTCCCAGGAGCTATTCTGCCACCTCATCATTATTTTCCTGTGTTGCAATTAAAAATATTGATGATGCAATCTACACTGCCCATCATCCACTCCCCACCTAGAAAGACTAACTGCATGCTGCAGGAGCAATTTCTCACTTAGCAATGTCCAGCTTCATCATTTAAGGTTGCCATAATGCAGGCACCTGCCTGTTGGCTCCGCACATCCACTGCTAGACCCTTGGGAGAATGTTGCCTCCAGGAACTTTTTGTTGCTTGCCACCAGCAGATCCAGTATATGTATATGCACAACTCCAGATGATGATCAGAGGGCTGGAGCACCTCTGCTATGAGGACAGGCTGAGAGAGTTGGGGCTCTGCAGCCTGGAGAAGAGAAGGCTACGACGCGACCTTATAGTAACCTTCCAGTATCTGAGGGGGGCCTACAGGAGGGCTGGGGAGGGACTATTCACAAGGTCTTGTAATGACAGGGTGAGGGGGAATGGGTTCAAGTTGGTGGAGGGGAGATTTGAACTGGATGTTAGGAGGAAGTTCTTCACAGTGAGGGTGGTGAGGCACTGGAACAGGTTGCCCAGGGAGGTTGTGGCTGCTCCCTTCCTGGATGTGTTCAAGGCCAGGCTGGATGACGTCTTGAGCGACCTGATCTAGTGGGAGGTGTCCCTGCCTATGGCACAGGGGGGTTGGAACTGGATGGTCTTTGAGGTCTCTTCCAACCTAAATCATTCTATGATTCTACGATTCTATGTTGGGAGGTTGCTAATTACAATGTCAGGGGCTAGAAGGGACCTCCAAAGATCATCCAGTCCAACCTCCCCCTGCAGAGCAGGATTATCTATACCAGACCACACAGGATGTGTCCAGGCAGGTTTTGAATATCTGCAGACAGAAGACTCCATGACCCCTCTGGGCAGCCTGTTCCACTGTTCTGTAATGTTCACAGTGAAAAAATTCCTCCTCTAAGAAGCAATTCTCCTATTTTGCAGAAGTCAGGATTTTCTGCCAATGTGATGGAAAATACAGACCCACCCTAGCACACCCCCCCCAAACCAAACAACACACAAACACCCTAAAGTTCTCTTCAAGGTGGCCTGATCAAAAGCAGAGATCCAGTGTCTGCAGGTTTAGTGCCATGCACCAGCACTGGCTCAACACTGGTGCTGCAAATCCCAGTGCTGATCACACCAGGGTACACACTTCAGGGCATGGACAGGGGAATATCACAGAAACATATCATGGAATCACAGAATGCACTTGTTTGGAAGGGACTTCTAGAGATCAACTAGTCAAGCCTCCTGCAGTAAGTAGCAACATCCCTAACAAGATCAGCTCACTTAAGCAGCTCGTGCCAGCAATGGCAAAAATGCTTCTGCTCATCTGTGGGTAGTCCCTTCCATCCTTCCATCCTCACACTGGGGGCAGGCTCTGCAAAGGGTCCTCCTGAAGTACAGGTTACTAATGCAGCCTTTTCCCCTACAGCTACAGAGATTCACTACCTAGCAAATCTGGTGTAAAAATAACTCACATCGGGATCAAGCTCTTCCAGCTCATTCTCTAACTTGGTGAGTTCCTCCTCTGTCAGAGCTGCAAGGATCTCCTCTTCATCCAGGTCTCGGTATTTTTCCAGTTCCTTTCTGTAAGACATCTTTGAGGAGTCTGGTGAATCTCACTCGTATGCCAAACTAGGACCTGAAATGAAAACAAGAGGTGAGACATGTGAGAAGTGACACTGCAGTGAGGCTGCTGGGGGGGATGCTGAATACCAGAGAGTTGCAGATGTATGCTTAAAGCATGGCTGACTTCAAAGCCAGGTCAGATTGCTCAGGGACCCCATGTCCATACCCTACAGGCAAACGCAGCACATTGCCCCATCATGGACTTTCCAGGGCAGCACTGAGGCAGGACTTTGTGGAAGAGACTAGCTAGGGATGCCTTTCTCCAAGCAATGCCAGACATTAATAAAGTGTCCTAGGCATTTATTTCCTTGGAAGACAATAAACCAGACATTATAAAGTCCGCAGCTCTCATGCCCTTAAAAGCCCCCAGCTAACACCTCCCCACACATGGCACTCCTAGAAACGTCATCACCAGGTGGAAAAAGAGATTTGTAGCATCACTGAGTGGCCTGAGCCCTGAAAGCCTCCTCAAAGCTCTGCACTCCTTCCCATGCTCTAAAGCCACAAGATCAGGAAGTATTATCCGCTGGCCTTCAGGAGGCTGTTTGGTGACCCACCTTCCCCGAGGCAACACGTGTTTGCCCTGCTGCAAGCTAAGCACCTGGCTTACACATCTAAACCAGCCCTGTAAGTAGTGGGAGCACGGGACCTATCTGGATAATCCCTGCTGACCCAGGGGTTTGTCCCACATCTCCTAATATAAGATGCCACACACCATCACACACTTGTAACTGGACCTCTGCCAGCCCTAAGAGGCTGTAGTAGGACCTGCTATGAGGTCAACTTGTGCAAGGTATGGAGGTGGGTTAAAAATACACTCACTACAACATGTAAGAGGTCACCCAACTCTGCTGTTTAGTGTTTTTTGGGTTTTTTTTTCTGGAAGTTTCCTTCTGTTCTATAGTTTTGCTTTCCTTTGACTCAATTTTCGTGGAGGACATTGAGCTCCAGATAATGTCAGGCAACTTCTCACGCAGTTTGTAAAACAAGCAAACAAGCTTACCCAAAAGGTTAGCTGTTGTCTCAAGTGGCATCTACACTACAACAACAACAAGGCCTGCACATTACTTCAAGAAGAGAAATATTTTTTTCAGTTTCTATAAATGCCCTCTTCTCAGCTTCTGCAGCGCATCAGAGCCCCATCCCAGGTCACATCTCCCCAGGTTTGCTCGTCTTCCCAAGGCAGATCCTGCTCTTTTGATGGCTCTCCACTAGCAGAGAAGTCCCTCTATACCTCCTGTAATCGCAGCTGCTGCTGCAGATAGGAACATTATCTTTAGCTTGGTCACAAAAGGGCACACGAACACAGACATGGCTGGACAACAAGCCCTTAAATTTAGAGCTGTCATCTGGTCAGACGTTTGGTTTGCCTCTAGAGTGATGGCAATTCCTGCATCACTCACATTCCTGACACTCAACACTTCAGAGGTGGAGGGCCTGGAGGTGGTTCCTCCATGATGGGAGAAGAAACAGCCACCCATGCTCCCGCAGCCAAAACCTGAGAGGCTGAAAACCATCTTCGTGTGAGCATAGTTTGCTCTGTGCAGCAACAGCAGCCTGTGGGAACCAGGGCTGAGGGCAGTGGAAGGGTGAAGGAGGAACAGGCAATGGGGGTCAACGAGCTCGGTCCAGTGAGGTGGTGGGGACGAGGTGGTGGGGACCCCAGCACTACTGTGCTTGGTCATTTCACTGCAGCACTTAGTGGGAAGCACATTGAGATGCAAGGCCAACATCCTTCAGCTATGCAACCATGTCAGGTGAGGAGCTGTGTCCAGCAACTCAGCCCTGGCAAGGCTGTGCTTAAGGTCCACACAGAGAAAAGCAGAGCCTTTACCACCATTATTCACAAGCACATGCTTCTTGTTACAGCAATTGGTAGTTCTCTGATGTGGCAGGTCCTAGAAGGGCAGCCTGGACCTGGATCTGGAGATGTGCTGCACCACTGCAACCTTAGATTCATGAACCACAGCTGCTCTGTATTTCATATTAAATGCTTAGTTTCAACTACTGTTATTGCAGTCTCACAGAATCATAGAATTACTTTAGCTGGAGAATAACTCTAAGATCACCAGGTCCAACAGTCAACACATGACCATTAAACTGTGTCCAGAAGTGATGGTGACTCCACCACCTCCCTGACCAGCCTGTTCCAATCCCTGACTGCTCTTGTAAAAAAGTTTTTCCTAATATCTGCCTAAACCTCCCCTGGAACAACTGGAGACCATTTCCTCTCATCCTATCACTTGATACTAGGGAGAAGATACCAACTTCCACCTGACATATATGGAAGGAGCTGGAGCTAAGAGCAGGCAGGAAGGCAGCACCAGCAGGTAACTCATTCAAGGCTGCTAAATTCCCAGCAGTGCCTTAAAATTCCCACATGTGCCATGCACATGTCAATGTCCGTCACAGTTACTTGAGGACAGCTACTCTCAGAGAAAAGCACAGTCCCTTCCCAACAACCAGGGAGCTTGGCTCGAGCAGTAGCTTGGCTGGGACCAAAGCACAGCCTCTGCAGGACTGACCTTGTCGTCTCCTGCTGGAAGGACAGAGCTTGTCAGCACCAAGAGGCGAGAGGCAGGACAGACGTCGGATGTCAGCCCGCACAGGCAATGCTGCTGGGCAACGCTTCAGGTTTCAAAGCTCCTTGCAGAGATATGAAGCTGGGGCTGCATATAGCAAAGGCCCTGAGGGTTGAGGACAGGTGCAAAGCTTGCTGAAACACAGCTGAAATCCCCACGGGGAGACTTCGGTTTGCTACGTCCCCCAAGCAGAGCTGCATGGAGGGGACAGTGTGCTTGCAACTGCACTGGTGGAGCCAGATGGTGACGATGACGCATGCAGCTCCCATGGAGAGCACGTTGGGGTCACTAACCACGTCCATGATGATGGGACAGCTTGTACTGATCCCCTGCTCACCTAACATGCTGTGTGGGTCCTCCAGCACAGCCTCCAGGACCAGTACACTCACTAGTTCTCCCTTATCTCTATGTTCCAAGGCTCTCCTACCTGTCTTGTTAGAGAGTGCTGGGAGAAAAAGCAAATAACCCAGCCCATAAATGGGCCAGAGGAGTCTGTACTGCAGGTAAATTCTGCCAAAGCCTATCTGTTTTCACTTATACAATGTTCTGAGGAGCTCACCACCACAAACAGCTTCTCTTTGACCTGCACCAAGGTTCAAGAAAAGGTTTAACACAGGTCCCCTCCATACCTTCACTCAAAAAAAAAAAAACCCAATGAAATCCTCCGGCACAATGGCAAGATTGTGTCCAGATTTTAAATCCACACACTTCTGGGAAGAGTTCAGGGAAGAGTTAAGCCTCATTTGCCACAAATATGCTCCACCAAGTCTATCCTCAATGTCTTCCTAAGACAGCAGCTTTGATTTCTTGCTATTTTCCGTTACATTTCCCCACACATTATTCATTTAATCTATGAAGGAAGCATCACAGCAATGTATATACTTAATGTACAGAATGTGCACAGGATTGACACTGTTAAGTGGAGATATTAGGTCCAAAGTAGTCATCAGGCACATGAAGAAACAGCCCAAATGATTGCACTTGTTAAGTCTGAAGAGCACAAAACCTGGTGTGCATCAAGGCCAATGAAAGATTTAAAGGAGAAAAATTAGATTGGATGAGAGAGGAACATATACCAAAGGTCATCTACATGGAAGACTCTTTCTGTCACAAATATAGGAGAACAACTCCCCCCAAAGAGACAAAATTTGTGATTATGAAAGGGTCCAAACCCACTGGGCATGCAAACGGATGTTGTACAGAAGTGAACACAAAAAGCATTCTGTACAACACTGGAAATACTCCTTTGACTGCTCGGCACCAGTGCATCCCTCCTGCAGCACTGTACCCTTTCTGGGGCACCAAAACCCAAGAGCAACAGCAGCATCAGCACAGGAAACCAGTGGAGACATGGGAAGGTCTGCACAGGGCTACGGTGTCCTGTCCATGGTGGAGAGCAAGCACAGGGGCATAGTTGTGATCTTCAGGTGGGTGAGCAGAGAGGGCAGGAGCAGGACAGCAATGGCCAGGCTGCAACAGGCTGCTTGCGGAGGCTATAGAGCACCACAGATACCATCAAGATGGTGGATCTGAGTGATCATCCCCTAATGCTCCTCTGACAAACCCAAGAAGAACAAACAAAAAAACAGAACTGAGTAAAGCAACAGAAACAGCCGACAGCAAGAGATCTCCCATGAAAACACAAGTGTAACAGAGAGAGAGAAGGAAGGCTGAATTCCTCTGGGGGCTGTGCAATGCAGAGTGACCTCCTGGAGCTGGGCAGTCCAACCTCTAACTGCAAAACCTCACATGCCCATGCCAAGAGCAAGAACTTAGGGAAAGCCTTTTTCTTTCCACACGTGGGGAGAAAGAGAAATCAACTCATAGAATCCCAGCACCACTGGCATTGCCACAGTGCCTTTTTTCTTTCCTTGGACTTCCAGTGCAACTTGAAAGACCAAAGATGAGGTTGTGCTTTTGGAGAAACTCTATGTACCTCAGGTGGCCAGCTCCTACAAACTCAAAGGAAGCTCTTTCTGCCATATGCTTAGACCTCAATGAATCGCCCAGTTGTGAATCCAAGGCATATGCTGTGCAGATGAAAGGAACATGTGCTCAAGCTTCTCTGGAGTTCTCTGGAGCTTCCTCAGTCTTCTCTCGAGACTTTCAAAACTCCCCTGCACTCAATCCTAGGCAATCTGATCTAGGTGTTCCTGCTTTAGTAGGAGAGTTGGACTAGGTTATCTCCAAAAGTCCATTCCAATCCCCACCAGGCTGTGACTCTGTTTCCTAAATGAAGACTGTATTTTGATGTGAGCTCTCAGTCCTCTGATAGACCTTAAAGCTAAGAGCTAACTCTAACACAACCTCACACAGAGCTGAAACCCTAATTTCTTGCCAAGTTGCAGGTGTGTGCAAAGGGCCCACCAGCAGAGGTGTACTGTGGAGGAAGCCTAGACATCTCCTTCTGCTGACAGTCAAGGAACAAGGAGAGAGCCGGGGCATTTACAGGGAGCTCCAGGGGAAGGTGGAGTCACTACCAGTGGTAGAGCTGGGGTAGGCACAATGGGGATTGTAGGCAGTAGGATATAGGTATGAGTGAGGATGTGGGGAGTTGGGATGTAGAGATGAAGGACATCAGCCCACTAAAACTGACTCTTTGCCCATCGTGACTCTTACAGGATAACTTGTGAACCCTGGGCATGTATCCTAGCGTGCTCAGGTGCTGGTGTGCAAGAGCCTGGCTCCAGTTGCCCTGATGCTGACCCAAGTCACTGAGCACCACCACATCACCAGTACACAGGAGTTTCAAGAACAGATCAACAAATTGTGGCCAGATGCAGTAACGACAGAAGGGAAGATGTACATCAGCTCCTCCTGAGAGCACAGCTGAAAGCCTGAGTCTGTGCCAGTTTTGCAACACCCAGCAGGAAATCAGAGGAGTACACAGAGGGAGCTGGACCCACCCCAGTGTCATCACATCCAAAGTCTTGACTGCTGGGTGTTTCCCATCACCAGCTACCTTGGTCATGACAGAAGTAAGTTCAGGTCACCTGCAGGAATGGTCTCCTCACAGTGAACAGTTACAAATGTCACACCTGCAGCCAGCAGTTCCTTCTCTGCCAGGTACAAGCAAGAGCCCAGCAGTGGCCTGGCAGGTGACCATGTGCCTCACACCTGTGGTACAGGCATTCAGAAGTGTGCCTATTTCAGAAGAACATACTTTGATCTTGCTGAGAGTCAGATTTTTGGCTTGGAGAAACAAAAGGAAGACAAATATCTAAAGCCAGTCCTTTTAAGGTGAGTATTCCTGTTTATTAGCACCCCAGAAGCTGCAGCTGGGTGCCTCAGCCAGTTCCATACTCCCCAGTAGAAGTCAGGTCTTGACAAGCTGAAGAGACTCAAGTTTAGAGTCTTTGAGATGGGCAGGAGGCTGGGACAGAGATGTGAGTTGAAACAAGGTAAATTGGTGTTCTTTATCCTGAAGAGGGGAAGGCTGTAGCAGGATCTGATTGCAGCCAGTATTCTGCTGCCTAAAGGGCAAGGATTTCTGGAGAATAAAGAACCAAGCTGTCCTTAGAGGTGCACAGGACAGTAACATGGGTAGGAGAAAATTAATTGCTGTAAGAGTGGTGTAACCCTAGGACAGAGAAAAGAGGGATGGTGGGATTTCCATCCTTGGATAATCGATGGTCAACTTGGCTAGGTCCTGGGCAACCCGATCTAGCTCTGGGGCTAAGCCTAGTCAGAGGAGGACACTGGACTAGAAACTTTCAGAGGTCCTTTTCTATTTACACCTGCCGTGACTTGGTCTCAGAGGAATGCATATGTCTGTCCATCTGTCCAGCTTCTTTCTCTAAACACCAGGAGATTACACGGGGTGTGAATGAGGCTCCACACTGATCCCCCATGTTTCACAAGAGCTCATTTTCTGCAGTCCATTTGTCCAGCTGTGACAAAGTCCTCTCTGCTGTGATTCAAGTTTGAATTCTGATTCTAGTTGCCTTCTCCTGGAACAGAGTGTTAAACTACCATGAGCTCAGACACGGTTGAAGGTGTCACTCTGGCTAAGCTCCCTGATTCTGCAGTATGAAAGCCTCCAGGATACTATCACAGTACTTTGCTTTGCCGCTTTCTCCTGCTGAGGAGCTCTTGTGCAGCTTGCAGAGTAGCCAAGCATCATCTTGAATGATTCACAATTAAATAAAGCACACAAAGTAGTTGATGTCTCCAGCCCTTGCTCAGGGAGCCGCACTCATCACAGGCATCTCCACCATTTAGCTTTCCATAGCAGAGCTGAGCAGTGCCAGCACATTCATGCCCTGGATGAGAAGACAGGGGATGCTCCAAACCAGAAAGACTGAGGGGACCCTCTCAGCTTCCCTGAAAGAGACTCATGCCTAATGAAATCCAACTGAGAATCTGCTGTACCTTCAGAAAATTCAGATTCATCCAAGAAGGATCTAGATTTCCTTCAGTTTGATAAAACCCTCTCAACCAGGAGCTGTTAATCTAGGAGACATTGAAAGTTGCATCTGAGAAGAAACTTCTGGAAGGAGGTATTTTGGATCTCTCAAAGCACACCATGTCTCCTGCCTGTCTAAAGCACATCCTGGCCATGCAAAACATGTGATGCTGTACGGAGTGATCAACACCATCCAGAACCCTAGAGCAATGAAATTCAATATGCCATAGACAACACTTACTGATGATGATGCTCTATTCCCATGGGGATCCTCATGCTGGAGCTGACATCCTTGCACTTGACAGCTCCACGGCAAACAGATTGTTGTTTGAGGTCACGCACACACTATGGAAAGCTCTCTCTGTGCTCATTCAAAGTGACCTCTTCTCTGGTGCTGAGGTGAATTTTATGCTGGCTGCACTCTCCTGGGTCTTCATTTCTCCCTTAGGTGCCTGGAGGTACAGCCTATCCAGTTCCTAAATCAACATTCAGAAACTGCCTGCTCCTCCTGACCCTCCTCTTCTCCATACTCCTGCAGCCTGCAAGCCACACAACTCAACACTGCCTCTTACCAAGCCAAACCTCCTCATCGGGGCCACCCAGGAAATAGCATGAATGTCTGGTGGCCAGGCAACACATAGCAGGGTTAAACTGTGCCAAAGCCCAAAAGCAGACCATCCCACATGTATCTCCCCTCTGCATATTTTTCAGGCACACTTGCAAGCACAGTTACGTGTCCTCCTGTATTTTTAGAGAGGTTCTCTCATGAACCTGGCATGTCCTTAGTTGCTTAATTACTCATCCCTATGAAAAGCGCATGGGCACACTTGAGTCATTAGTGTCACAGCGCACTCAGTTCCTGCTCTGTAACTTGAGCCCTTCCACTTGGAGACTTTCACAGCCAGCCCAATCTCCTCTGAAGAGGGATTCTGGCTTTCTTGCCTGAGCTTCTGTCAGTCCTCAGATGGGCTCCTGCTCCTCTGGCATGCTCTAGCTGCAGAGAGCAGCTGAACCTGGAGACTGCCATGTGAGCACAGGAGCACAAAGGTCTGCACTGAGCAGTGCCTCAGACCCTTCAACAGGTGATGTCCTGTAAAACAGAGACCCTGACAGATGCCCAGAGCAAGACACACTTACACCACCCCACTGCTAGTGCAGCTGACATAGGAAGTGAAAGCTAAATGCTCCATCAAGCTGTATCTGACAAACACTAGATTAGAGATGTCGATGATTAATCAACATGAGAGTAAAATGAGTTTTCCAGCAGCAATAAGTATGTGGTGTAGGCTGTGCACCAAGTGTGAATCAGACCTTTCACTGAGTGAGACTCACACACAGTCAGCCAAGGCCTGAAGGAACAAAGATACCACCTCCACCTGGGAGATGCAATGAACTGTGTTCCAACAGTGTTGGAACAGGGCAGAGCTCTGGAGAAGCACTGCCATAGCCTTGTTTCCATCTTCTTCTGGGGCATCTGCTACTGGTTGCTGACAGCACAAGTATCTGGAGCTGGACAGATACTGGTCTGATCCAGAATAGCCTCTGATGTGGATTGTTCTGATTTACCATGAATAAGTGCAAAGAACACCCACTGTCCCAGGAGGGTGATGCAACTCCAGGACAACAGGGATGTGGAGTCTCCATCTCGTGGGGTTTCTAGCCACAAATCATACGAAGTCACAACCTCTCTGTCTCAGGAGAGATCTGATGTGAGGTGGGGTTGGACTAGAGTACTGAGAAGCCACCAGTGCTGGGTGCTGTGAATGTGGGGAAGGCTGTGGATGTAGGCTACCTGGACTTCAGCAAAGCCTTTGACACCATCCGCCACAACAAGCTCCTGGCAAAGCTGGCAGCTCATGGCTTGGACACATCCACTCTGAAATGGATCAAGAACAGGCTGGAGGGCTGGGTGATGGTGAGTGGTGCCACGTCCAGTTGGCAGCCAGCCACCAGTGGTGTGCCCCAGGGATCAGTGCTGAGCCCAATCCTGTTCGGTATTTTTACTGATGACCTGGATGAGGGGATTGAGTCCAGCATCAGCAAGTTTGCAGATGACACCAAGTTAGGAGCATGTGTCCATCTGTTGGAGGGTAGGAGAGCCCTGCAGGGAGACCTTGACAGGCTGGATGGGTGGGCAGAGGCCAATGGGATGAGATTTAACAAGGCTAAGTGCAGGGTTCTACACTTTGGCCACAACAACCCCAGGCAGTGCTACAGGCTGGGGACAGAGTGGCTGGAGAGCAGCCAGGCAGAGAGGGACCTGGGGGTGCTGGTAGATAGTAGCTGAACATGAGCCAGCAGTGTGCCCAGGAGAGCCAATGGCAGCCTGGCCTGGATCAGGAATAGTGTGGCCAGCAGGACAAGGGAGGTTATTCTGCCCCTGTACTCAGCACTGGTCAGGCCACACCTTGAGTACCGTGTCCAGCTCTGGTCCCTGTGTCCAGAGAAGGGCAACGAATTTGGTGAGGGGCCTGGAGCACAAGACCTGTGAAGAGAGGCTGGGGGCGCTGGGGTTGTTTAGCTTAGAGAAGAGGAGGCTCAGGGAAGATATCATTGCTGTCTACAGCTACCTAAAGGGAGGTTGTAGCCAGGTGGGGTTTGGTGTCTTCTCCCAGGCAACCAGCAACAGAACAAGGGGACACAGCCTCAAGTTGTGTCAGGGGAGGTTCTTCCNCTGGCTTATTCTATTCTATTCTATTCTATTCTATTCTATTCTATTCTATTCTATTCTATTCTATTCTATTCTATTCTATTCTATTCTATTCTATTCTATTCTATTCTATTCTATTCTATTCTATGCTATGCTATGCTATGCTATGCTATGCTATTCTATGCTATTCTAATTTCTAAAAAGACATGTGGCTATTGAGCAGTACAGAACCATGGAACATAATTTTTATCTCCTCCTTTATCCAAGAATCTTCATTTTACAAATCCTGGCCTGGAATAAAGAAGTGATGACAGGAGTCTCTCCTAACTCATGATTTACTAATGGCTGTTAATTATAGAGGAAAAGAATCAGAGAGCGTATTCCAGCCTGCTCCTCCTGTGCTGAGCTGGGCCTGCCAGAAAAACAGCAAAACAAGACTACAAAAAACCCCAAAGCAATCCACCTGCAAACATGACAGTCAGTAGCACCTTGCTCTAGGAGATGGAGTTACACATTCAGACGCTTCTCACAGAAAGAACACTCAGCGTCTTTTCAAGTGACACTTCAGACTTGTCTTTTGGAGGAGTCAAAGTATACCATGGGCAAAGGAGGTCAGTAATGAGAAAGACCCATCTGGCTCCATGCCTGCATGACTTTCCTCAATACACCAGGTAGGAGGGGAGGAAGCAACATTTCCCCCAGATTATGCAAAAGCCCATGTATGTGAAGAAAAGCTGCAAGCAGAACACCACAGCTGAGAAAACACGTGTGGAAAAAGCATGAGTCAGGCTGCAGAACAAAGCAATGAAGAAGGGAGGGAAGAAAAAAACCCCAAGCAAACCAGTACAAAACAAAAAGCCCCGACCAAAGTAAAGCAGAAATCTTGAAGAGAGCTGTGAGCACACCATGCAGAGTGCTTGCTGGAGTATTCAAATGCATGTGGATGAGTGTAATAGGTACAGAGGCAGTCCAAAGAGACAACTGTGCACACTCTTTTACACCACTGGAAAAGGTGCTTGGCACCGGGCACTGTGCTGCCAGCAAAGCACCACTGGAAATAGTGTTGTAGCCCAGCAACTTCCCTCCGAGGAGAAAAGCTTGAGCATGCTCACCTAAAGTAAGGCTTGCACACCCAAGAACTTGCCCACTGTTTGCTCCACTAGCTGAAAGTGCCACCTTTCAGCACACATCTTATCTCTTCCATGAGAAGTGAGGAATTCTTTCTGTGCTGCTGCCTGAGCTGGCAGGTCACACAGGAGGAAGGGATTTTATAGGCACTTAAAAATAACCTCAGCCACATGGCCCAGCACCTTTCCTGGCACAAGGCCCAACAGCCAAGGAAAGGTCTAAAGCGACCGGAGAGAGAACCTCTGCCTAAAGGTAGGACAGCTGCTCCAGTACAGGGGGAGTGGGCAACAAGCTCTGCCCAACAAACTATTCTAGGACCATTTAAAAAGCAGAAGCAGACAGATGAGCACAGCATTGTGGCACATGAGTGGAGGGCAGAAGCCGTGTCCAGCTTGAGTGAAGGAAAGTTATCTTTGAGATAGGCAGTTCCTTTCGAGCCAGGCAGTGACTAATTCAAGCCAGACAAAGTATGGCCATGGAAAAGATACCACAAGGACTCTTGCTTCCCTCCCCCCCGATTAAATTGTGCTCTTCCCTTCACAAGCAATGGAGCTTTCTCGTGATCCACCCCCTGCAGAACATTTCGTAGCAGAGCTCCCAGGATCACCAACGCAACAGCAACAAAAAAAGAACTACCAGATCCCTTCTCTCCCCGCAGAGCCCCCTCCACCCACCTCTTCCAGCACCTCCGGGCTCTCCCGCTTTCCCTGCGGGCTCCCGGTAGCCTGCGGTGCGGCGCACAGCCCGGGAGCCCCGGGGGTAGGGACTGCCGCTGCGCTCCCAACCTCCGGGAAGCAGGGGTGCGGGAATGCATGCAGGGACGGATGGATGGATGCAGGGATGGAAGCAGGGATGCAGGCAGGGTACCCCAGCGCCCAGCCGGTTTCCCCTGCTCTTTGCCGTGCGCGGGCTGTCTGGGGGCGGCCGCTATTTATGTCGATCCGGTGCCACCCGGAGCCAGCCAAATATTTTGGCCAGATAAGGACTATGCCGTGCAGTGCCGTGCCGTGTCGTGCCGTGAAGTGCCCGACACCCCACCGCCCGCTTACCGCACCCCTGAGCCAAGCCGTGCCGAGCCGAGCCGTGCCAAGCCCGGGCGGCGCGTCCTGCCCGCGCCGGCTCCACCGCTGCGGGGGGCGGAGGGACCGGTCCCAGCCTCAGCCCCGGTCCCGTTCCCAGCCTGGCCGTCACTCAGCGTGGAGACGGCTCCGTGGCTCCTCCCGGCTTGGAACAGCTGCCCGGGTCCCGGGTTTGGACAGTCCTCGCCCGGAGCTACCCAAACCAGTACCCACCAGGGTGAGGGAGATGCGGAGGGTGGCAGGGGTCTGAGCCCGCTTCCAAAATGGGCTTTCCTGCTTTCAGTTCATGCTGACCCTGGAGTCTGCCTCCTGTCCCGTGGCAACTTCTTTTGAGCACCGAGACAGCTCGCCATGGAAAGCCGAGCGAGACGTGCACACTTCGGGTCGTGAGGACACAGCCCACCGCCGGGCTGCAGATAAATGAAGCCCTTCCCCCGGGAGGAGTGGTGTAGGGGGCACAGGGCGGGTTTCAAGGCTCAAACGTACCCAGCCATAGCCACCTTGGCCTCCTGGCTGTAGATGGCCCCACTGCCCGCAGGGCTAGAAGCTGCAGCTGCCAAGTGTGGGTGCTTCATGAAAGCTACTCCCTCACAAGTGCCAACTGTGCCCATGCACCTACCACTTTCCTGCCTTATTTTACTGTCAGTTTGCCCCACACGTTTAGGAGGTGACAGCCACCTTCTACAGAGTTCTAGGACTGCCATTAGCCCAGAGAGCTGCCTTCCAACCTCATAGCCTCAATAGCTTTAATGACGTTGCTGCCAAATCTCCTTTCCCCTTCCTCACTTGTGAGTCACAACAAAGCCCCACAGATTTGCCCTCTAATCTTTTTTAACAAATCTCCTTCAAAGTATCAGCCTCAAACTCTTATCTCTGCAGGCTTCACTAGCAGTCACAAGCCATGAGTGGAGAGGGCCCTGGATCTGGCAGAAGAGAGAAGTCCACATGAACATTTCTTCAGCTTCCAGATCCAGCTGCTGGCTGAAAGGAAAAGAGCACTTGGAGCCATCCAGTTCACCCACTGACTGGCTCAAACGCCTGCACTTCTTCAGGCTGGAGGAGCCTAATGGGTGCCAGACTGGACAACCCAAGATGCCAGTATCTGTGCTTCCTGCTCACCAGCTCTCAAGGGTGTGCAAGCCGCAAGTAGCTCAAGAATGGATCCACCAGCACCACCATGCTTCCTTACAAGCCCACACTGGCTTTTCACTCTGAGATATTCAATACTCACAATTTTTAACCCACCTAGCTGCTGCCAGATCCAGCTTTGTGTGCACCAGAAGCTTGTCCAAGGTGAGTGCTGCAGCTCCCCTAGAATGCACTCAGCCTGCCTCCATCAAAAAAGACATTAACCCAGCTTCTCAGTGCATGTAGCAGTGATGCTTGTTTTTTAGTTGCCTGCCACGACACACTGCCCTAGGTGTGTGATATGGTGGAGAGGTGGTGGAGTCATTGTCCTCGGAGGTGCGCAAAGCATGTGTAGGCATGGCACTTTGGGAGGTGGTTTAACAGCTGTAGTGGTGTTAGATCGGTGGTAGGACTGGATGATCCCAGTGGCCTTTTCAAAACAAAATAATTGGTTCTATGGAAGCTGCAAGTAACACCATGCAGCACTGTCCACAAATACTAAGGACTGCTATCTCCAGTGACACCTAAACCTTCCCTCAAACGGCTATCGAGGTGTTGACTCAGCACAGCCAAAGCACCCACAACATGACCACCTGAGGGGATGTAAGATCCCAACATCTGCCTGTCCTCAGAGCCCCAAGACTCTTAATGATATTTTCTGACATAACTAAGTCCCAGTGAAGGCTTGCACTGAGACAGGTTCATGAAAGTTAAAATAATTATTACATTTAATTTGCTGAAGTGACAGAACAACAGATTGGGGATCGCTGGTGACAAAAGCACTGCCAGTGATAGAGCTGAGATTGGTAAATCCTGGGTAAGATGCAGCACAGCTGCAGATGCAAAAGTCTGCAGTAGCTCTGAGTAACAAAAAGACAGTGGAAGTTCAGCTGTGCATTGAATGCATGATTTGTACCAGAAGGTGTCTCTGGTTTTGGATGGAGAAAGAAGCACAGCCCAACTCTCCCTGTCCCTGCTAAACTAAAAGATATGTTCCTCATGTTTTTTTACAATCTAACCCCAGCTGTCCCTGCCTTCTAGGCGACACTGAGTGTGATTTGGGTTGAGAGTTGAGTAACGGTCATACTTCTTTAGCATGTACTTAATTTGGCATATTACTATTAGAAGGTGACACCCCTCAGGATGATAAAGAGTTAATTAGGCAAAGGTTCCTGCTCTGGCACTATAGCATTGAAAAATCTGTTGTGAAGTTGCATGTTTTGTAGTTCTAGTCTTGCCTCATTGGTTTTTAGCCAAAACAGAGCCATCTTATCTCCACAAGGCTCCGTCCTTCAGCTGTGTAGTAGGCCAGCTCTGCAGATCTTCAATGCCAGACAGAACACAAGCATGTCTCGGTTACAGTCCTTTCAACCTTCCTCCTGAAGGTTAACCTGTATTCCTGTCACACAGTATGCTAGGCAGTTATCCCAAGCAGGCCACAATCTCCCCGTGCCCCTCCAAGTTCTAACCTCAGAGAGCAGGACAACGCTCCTGTTCCAAGGCTTCCAGTCTGAAGTGTGGGGGGTGTTCACTGCATGTTTCTTCCACTTTCTTGTCTAACATGACCAACACATGAGGAATCTAAGCCTCTCAATGCACATGCACAGCCCATGCACAAGCCCATGCACAGCCAACTGTGAGAACAAGGATGAGCATGGTAAAAACACAACAAAGTTTGGCAACAAAAGCCTCCTCAAATGGCCAAAGAGTTGTCTAGAGGTGGAAACCTTGGAGACAGGAACTAACTTTAGGGTTGGAAAAGAGGGTTCACGTGTTTCTCTGGCAGAAGAGTTCCTCAAAATGATTTGGGGTGAACATACTTGGTGATGAGAATTTTGTAAGCTTAACACAATACAGCTGAGGTGGAATAAACAGAAAAGTGATGATTTGAAGGTGCTTACTGTTAACAGCCTTGGAAAAGTAGGAGATCTGCTTTGGTGTTTTTATTTAATTGTTATGTTTTCTCTGGGTGACAAATATTAATCTTCCAGCTTATAAAACTCACAGTGTTAAACATACTTTATGGATCAATGCGCACTTCTCTCTCTTCTGTCTGGACAGTTCTCTCGAGTGGGATCCTACTCCTCCCTCTCTACATCCCAAGGTAGGATATGCTGGGCTTCTGGCAAGACATGTTCTACCTGGTTTTGCCATTTGCCATGAAATCAGAATTCCTCTTCATTTCCAGGCTTCCCCCCTCTCTTCAGCAGGATAAGTTTAGATTAGGTGATCCTTCTACAATTGTATGTCCTATTTTCCCTACATTTAAAACCAGATTCTTCTCTGGTGAGAACTGAGTGTTCTCCTCCTCAGTCCTGTCCTCTCCAGATTAACTCAAAATCCTTCTGTTTAAAGCAGGCTTCCTAAGCTTCCATTGCTTTTGCATAGATTCTCTTGTAATTAATCCACATTTTTCTCATAGGTAGATGCCCAGACAAACATTTTTTGTGGAGGCCATAAGAATGGAAAGATCACCTGAAACAGTAATCCCACCATCTGCTTGATCCCCAGTGAGGTGTCCTGCATTCATGGAAGCAGAGCAACCTCCAAGACTGCTGGAAGGCTGAAGATAAAAACATCGCAGCATTCTGTGTGAATAAACAAAGTACACTGAGCAGGCAGCTCTCATGCCTCTTAGGGACATCAAACTAATTACAGGAACTACTTCATGGATGAGGAACTTGGACAAACTCAGTGTTCAATACTGTGCACCAGCCAACACCACCTCCTGCATGTTTTTTTCAATGCCAGAGCACAAAATGTACTCAAATAGCACCATGGGATCAGTCAGTCAGTCAGTAAACGCATCAGAGAACCTTCCAGGCTGGTCAGTGGGGTAAAAAAGTGACATTAAAAGGAAATGTAAAAATGCAGTTCTGCAGCTGATATCATAGGCAGCATAAGAAGGCAGTAGGTAAGGAGCTCAGTAAGTGCAGACTACCCATAGCATAATGGGCTGCTAATAATAGAGCTACTTAGCACTGAGGTGGTACTGTGTAGGAGGTATGAATTTAGACCCAGAGAATTATTTTGCTTGGAAAAGATCTTTAAGTTCATCAAATCCAGCCATTAACCTAACTCTACCATGTCTGGTGCTAAACCTCATCCTTCAGCACCACATCTCTGTGTCCTCTAAACACCTTCATTGATGGAGATTCAACCACCTCCCCAGGGACTCTCCTTCAGGGTTTGAGAACATTTGCAGTGCAGAAATTTCTTTACTGTCCAACCTAAATCTCTCCTGGCACAACTTGAGGCCATTTCCTCTTGTCCTACCACTTGTTACTTAGGGACTGAGCACTAGCTGCGTCCAGCCTCTTTTCACTAGTGCCAGGATGGCACAAGGTAACTTCTCTCTCAAGTAATACACTTCACTATGCTTACATATGGCCAAGCCCATGTTAACTATCAGTTCGGATCAGAGCAGCATAAAGGCCCTCCTATACCCTGTGTACAGCGTAGGCAGAGAGACACCAGAATTCCAAGAGGACACCTCTTGCCTAGTTCAGACCTTCTCCAGATCTATACCAGGATTAAACTAAGAAGGTGCCACTATGTAAGTCTCACATGCTTAAACAGTTGACCGACTTAGATGATGTCCATGCCTGTTCTTTTTCCCATCATCATGTTACGTATGTACTGCACCTTTCAAGTCATGATCCCTTTTCTGCCCAGCATCCTCCACCCATGCAGACAACAGGCTGGCAGAACTTCTTAGATGAGCTTAACTGGAAAGGTTTGAAAGCTATTTCCAGAAAAAAAAAAAAACAAAACAAAACCAAACCAACATTCCTGCTGCTGGCATTCACAGTTTAGAGCCTTAGTGTGGTGTTTAACAATCTGTGGCAAGGCAACTCAAATCTAGGCAGCAGACTATGAAATATAATCACGTCTACATCTCCTCCAAATATTTCTAAGGCAAAAAATAAAGTAGGCAAAAAATACTGTGTTCAAGCACCAATCCACATGGCCACAGGACATTGCTTGCTCCTGTCTCCAGGGAGCAGAAGTTCTTGAATGCGTCTCAGAACCAGACATGAAAAGGAGCTATCAGAAGAAAAGGGAAAGGAATGCCTCAATTTTAGCAACAGGTCAGGCAGGTGGGGTGAAGAATTTGGAAAAGTAGTATTGCTTCTGAAGGATAGCAGGCAGATTGCTAAGCACATGAGGTGCAAACCCTTCTGTGAAACTGAAATCCTACAAATGTAGTCTTTCAGACTAAGTCCTTCCAATTATTCCATTCTTAGAACGTTAAGGAACAGAGCGAAAACTCACCAATAGTGCATGTCTGACACTAAATTCAGGAATATTGAGGGCTACTTCCATATTTACCTAAGGAACAAAAAAGCTGAGGAAAAAGGAATAAGCACCCAGAAACAGCTCAGAGTAATAGCTGTGAGATAAAAACCCACACCCTTGCCTCAAAAAAGAAAGACTGAAAGATCACAAGAGCAAAACCCAACACTATTTTACTGATAAATAACTCTTTTAAAAATTATTTTTCAACCAAACATGCTAGCATTACAATAGTTGAACAAAGTGCAAACCTTAGAAAACCAACTGAAGTCAACAGAACTCAAAATTGTTAAACAAACCCTTTCCACAAAACACAGATTTTTTCAGTATTATCACCATTGTCTCCAAGGCCATGTAGTAGTGCGGTTATATTTATCTCCAAAGATTCTTACTCATTTTATTGCTAAGGAATCTCAGCTGCTATGTTTCAGAAGGGGTGCTTAATCATCCTTTGAAAATTCCACAAGACTCTGAGACACGAAATCATGAATCCATATATCTGTTTCTGGAAGAGACGTGTCCACGAGAAAAGTGACTATTTTTCGATCCCAGGAGTTAGTGCTTTCATTAACTGCCTCTATCTGTGCCACCAAAGGCTTCTTCTCTACAAGATTCCGAAACACTATTGACGCTTCTTCTGACCACTGCTGGCTCTTCACTCCTAGGACAAAATGTGAAGCAAAACAGGAAGTCATTTACAGACCACACCAACCTGAACGATTAAGTTTGTATAGAAGCAGGGTGGGGGAGGCAGGGGGGAAATAAATACTTGGGAAAATAGATGTTCAAGTGCTTGAAGTCTAAAGATACGGACAAGACTGTAGAAGTGAAAAGCAAATGCACTCACTCACTGAGCAACTCAAAGTGTATCAGCTGCCATGCATGATCAAAGCATGTTAAGAAACAGAACAAAAAGGAAACTGGATATGCCTTTGAAACAAGCTATTTCTTTGTTCTCTGTCTGAGGGTGCTGAAATTATTTGTCCTCTTGGCCTTGCTTTAAATGAACTTTATCTTAAAGCAGTATCCACTACTAAAACACCTGCCAAACCTTCAAGTCCCAAACTATCTCCGCAGGGAGCAGAAAGAAGAACAAATGCTTAAATGCCTCACACTTGCTGCTGTGTTTTGGAGAGCAGCATCCCACAAAGCCAAGTCTGCTCAGAGATGTGACACTAGGACCCAAACAGGTTTCTGAATATGGCCGTAATCTACCAAGAAAGAAGTGGCTCCTTGCAGACTTGGAATTCTGTCTCCCCAGATCTAGACACAAGGATCTCAAACATCATGCATGAATGGCCAAACAACAACTTACAGATAAAAGGAGCAAAGCAGCAAAGTGACAGCACTTCACTTTTTACTATTAGCAGCAACTTGCTGTTTATAGGACAGGACAACAAAGGAACACAGCTCCTTGTCCGTTACAAAATGAATGAGAAGTCGACAGTTCATCAACAGTTAAGAAAGGGTAATTAATGCTAGGAAAGGCTGGTAGGGAAGCAAATGGCATTTTACAAAGAAATAGATCAGAGATTGAGACACAGCAGGCACACACAAAACCAACCAATGAACAAAACAAAAACCAACCAAACAAGAAAAAAAAAAAAAACAACACAAAATACCCCCAACAACCCCCAAAAACAAACAAACAACCAACCCAAAAACCAAACATGAGAGAGAAAAAGTGGAAGAATAGCAAGACAATAGTTACCGGTCTTCTGGGCTCAGCTGGCCTGCTTTGACAATATGAAGCAACTCAGAGGCCAACTTAACTATCTACTTGGGATTCTGTGAAGCAGGAAAATTGGATGACTTGTAGGCATGCTCAGATGCATTCTGTACTACCCCAGCAGACAGACACAGAGATCAGCTTCATTTCAGCACTGCAATCCTAGGACCCCAAAGCCTGTTGGTAACACATCCATCATCACTAGTTTAAGCAACCCCTAAGGTCACACTAAGGCTATGAAGGGAAGAAGATCCACATAGGGCAACGTAGGTTATCAAAGCACCAAATCTGTGGCCTGCCACTTTAGACAAGCATATTCTGTAACTGAAGGCTAGGCTAGTGCTGACCAAAACAGCAACTGAACAGGATGAGATGCATACATCTGAAAGCAAGGTGGAAATGAAAGAGACATTCGGAAAAGGAAAGAAAAGACAGCAAGGAGAGATCAAGGTTTGGGGGTTTTGTTTTGTTTGGGTTTTGGGTTTTTTTAATTCTATCAGATGTACGCACATTGTCTATGCCGCACAGTCCCACAAAAATAAATTTTTATTTAGGTCTGTGGAAAGCTTGATGTAGCTTAGGATAATCAGAACTTAATTACTCAATCAGCAGACGATGCAAGCTCTTCTCAACAGGCACACTGAAACTTTGACCTTTGCAGAGGTTGTATTAAAGGATCCTAAAATCATTCAGATTTGATTTCACTGTGTCCTTTGCATAATAAACATCACACAATTACATGTTAAATATTTATAATAGTTTGAAAAGCAGCTGCTGGGAAAATTTAATTGATCCTCAGTTCTACAGATCACAACTAAAAGTGCTGCATTAAAATTGGTAAGTAATAAAAATGAACCAGCACCACCAGCTATGTCAAGCAGAATAACAGAGCTTTGATGACCTCCTTTGGCTATGGCAAGAAGGTTTGGAGTAGATGACATCTGAAGTCATAGCTCAAGCCATTCTATGACTCTATGACATACACATGCACGAATGAAGCATGTTTTAGCACAGAGGTGCATGATTACTTCAGCAGAAAATGGTGGTATCACCAACCTCTGGATTTGTCCACTTTGTTCATCTGGTACCCCTGCTGACATAAGACCTTAACAACAGAAAATAGTTGTAACAATAAAAAAGGTAAATACTTACTACCTACCTGCAAGCTGAGCTGTTATAGCTTGGAAAGGAAGCTTTCTAAATGTGTCCATGAGTGGCTGGACTTTCTCTGTGCTGACAAACTCATGTTTTCCATAGTCCAGCTCATACACTGACAAAAACCCATTTCTAAGGATTCCTTTTATTATAACCCTGTACCACCTAGAAAAGGAAAAAAAAAAAAAAGAATTAATTTGAATTTATATTCACACACTGTCCTGAGGCACAAAAAAAAAGTGATAAGCAAACAAAAGGTCTAAACCAGCATGTCTCAGGCTTCCCAGGTCTGGTACTGTGTGAATAGAAGTCACCTCTTCCAGCTACAACCTGGAAACATGAAAGAGACTGCAACCTCATTTACTCCCTTAATCTCTCAGATATTGCTGGACATCTGCCACCTTGTTAACAATGCAGACAAAGCATAGTGAGGCTTGCCTAGCTTAGCAGAGCTAAGCTTGCCTTCAAAGACTTTGTTTTTAAGTATCTACTTACTGATTTCCAATTTTAGCTGCATACAGCTTGTTTTTTTCAATGTTCACAGGTTTCTCTTCTGCCCTGCTGTAGTACAAGAGCATTTCTTCCATTAGAGCTTCCAGGTTATGTAGCTCTTCCCAAGGCTGGACAATGAAGTGACCTGGATGGCAGGCTACCGAGACATAGACATCCATGAGCTCACCAGTCTTCGACAAGGGTAGAGGTGGAGGCATATCACCGGCAGCTGCCACACCGCTGGGTTCTCTAGCTGGATCAGAGAGACTCTTTTCTGGTTTTCCGCTAACAAGCTGTGGAGCTGACACAATGTCACTTGTCACTTTCGTAGAGCTAGTCCCACTGGGTGTAACGCTCAGAAAAACATCCTTCTGATGCTTCCACAAGTCTGCATTTTTGATCTGTTGGTTGATGCTGTGATCCGTGTCTGGGGAAATCCCTGGAGCGAACAGGTAAATGTGTGCAATGCCATTTGACCTGTCCTGCTTGACCACCTTGGGAAACAAAACATAGTGTGACTCCCAGCTAGCAACTGCTAAACACACAGCTGATTCTGCACAGGAGTCTAAAGCCTCCAACTCTTCACTGCACCCCATATGCACAGAACTTATTTCTCAGGTTCTTTCAGGTGGGCTAATGAAGTTGTTGGACAGTAAAGCAGCACAGAACAGATAAAAAGAGCTCTGACAGATGTTCCACTGATACAAAGCAAAGCTTGAATTTTGCTCTGCCTAACAAATACAACCCGAGGACTGTTGCTAGTTTTCAGGACACCAGTAGCCACTGTCCACACAGATGTAAATGACTCGAGTAATGCAATTAACACATCATCCTTCAGAACCCTCTGATTGTCGTTATAGAAGAGTGGCAAACCTGGGTGAGAGTGACACCAGGAGTGCGGGGAAGGGGGGACAAGACCACCAGGAAAGGGCAGGGTGAAGAGGAGTGTGGAACAAGAACAACACCAAGAAAGGGCCAGGGTAAGAACACCAAGAAAGGGCTGCGGGAAACCAAATAAAGAGGTGGGCCTATATCATGCATAATTCTGAAGTATCAACTAAAAAAAAAAAATTCTTACTTAACATTGGATATGCTACACTGATAGTAAAGCATTGAAATGCTAATTTGATGAAGACCACATCATTTCTTCACAAATTCTTCTGTTGATTTTCCTAGCCAGGAACCAAAATTTCCTGCAATTATAGCACAGATCTGCTGTCTATTAATCAAGCAAAAAATAGCACCCAACAGCCTATCCAGGAAGAGGACATTTAGAAAAGCTGAATGTAACAGCTGTAAGTCACAGACTATAGGAGCTATGCTGTAAGTACATGGTCTTCAGTGCTATAAAGCAAGTAAAAAAAGCAGACAGAAGCTATAGAACACTTCTTCTGAGTGCTGTGACAGCACCTGGGATCAGATTTTAAAGAAGAAATTAGCTTTTAGTCTGTAGCTGGTCACAAGATTTCATTTAGAGGGGTGTTTTCAGTTGAATTAAACTGGATACATTACACATAGGAATAATTTAACAGGAATAATCTAACCTGGTGGGGGGTTGGAACTGGATGATCTTTGAGGTCCCTTCCAACCTAAACCATTCTATGATTCTATGAAAGATAACAGTAATTCTAAGCAGCATATTTTTTTGCTAGAAGGAAAAAGAAAAGCAAACTAAAAAAAATAAAGTTGCTTTCCAAGAAGAAGAAGAGGCTATGCCCATAAGAGGCATAAAATAATCTTAACTCAATGGTTGCATTTGTTTTATGTGGTGAATCACTAACAACTGTATTTCTGACCATCTGGATTGGCACAGCATGATGTGAAAATTCAGCTAATGTGAATGTTGCTAAATTCTTGAGGTGAAAAGATAAGCTTTAAACAGGCTTAGGCAAATAAGTTTTATACTGAGTGTGCTAAGGAAAGGACTTTGTTAAAGAATTTGTGTCTGAGAAATGGCTGCAAGCTTCCAAAATTCTGTAACAAAAATAAATTTCACAGACTTACAGAATGCTTTAAGTTGGAAGAAACTTTTAAAGGTCACAATGAGCACAAATATCTACTTAGATTGCTCAGAGCCCCATCCAACCTGACCTGGAATGTTTCCAGGGATCACCTTCCACCTCTCTGGGCAACTGGCACCAGTGTTTCACCATCCTCAGTGTCAAACATTTCTTCCTTCTCTCTAGTCTGAATCTCCCTCTTTCAGTTTAAAACCGTCATCCCTTGTCCTGTCACAACAGGCCCTGAGAACAAGTCTTTCTTATCAGCTGCCTTGAAGAAATGAAATCCCCAGGCTGAAAAAAATCAACTCTCTCAGCCTGGCCTCACAGTAGAGGGCTTCCATCCCTCATATCACTGCTGTAGCCTCCACTCCAACAGGTTAATATCCTTCTTGTGCATGATTTTTTGCCAATATGATGAGTGGTTAAATTTCTACGCCTGTTCTTCCAATACTCTTCCCACACACTTCCGCATTTCAAGTTGTTTTGACTGTTTACCTTCATCTTGAATTCAGGACAATTCATTACAGTGTCTCTCAGGTACAGCACAGCATCTGGAGTCCACATGCCAGTGTTAGGTGGCAAGTCTGCTAGGCAGCATTTTACAGCCTAAGAAAAGAAGTAAATACATGAGATGTAATTCAGCGATACGGAAACTAGTCCATGAGTTCCTATTTACATAAACTTCATTAATGCTGACAGGTTCCCTCGTGTCTGAGACACATACAAAGACAGAGGAATGTGCAAACCGGTACTGTTACACATAGTAAGAGTAGCATCATATCAGTACACAGAATCACACTATTATTATTATTATTTATTACAGGCAAACGCACAATGAAATACACAGCAGTGCTGAATGCTACTGAACAGAATTTCATCACATAAACCTTACAGCAGTAACACTACAAACACTGCCAAGAGATCACAGAATCATAGAATTGGTTGGAAAAGACCCCTGAGATTACTGAGTCCAAGCATTGGCCTATCACCACTATGGCCATTAAGCCACGTCCTGAAGTGCCATGTCCACAGGTTTCTTGAATATCTCCAGGGATGGGGACTCCACAGCCTCCCAGGGCAACCTGTTCCAATGCCTGGCCAGTCTTGCAGGAAGGATATTTTTCCAAATATCCAACACCCCTGGTGCAACTTCACGCCATTTCCTCTCATCCTATTCCTTGTTACTTGGAAGACTTAATTCACTCTTGCCATGGTTTACTTTATTAGAAGGGTTAGGTGACAGGATGGACTCAATGATCCTAGAGGTCTCTTCCAACATGGATAATTCTGTGATTCACTCCAGGAAGTTGTAGAGAGCAATAAGGTCTTCCATCAGCTTCCTCTTTTCCAGACTAAACAATGTTAGTTCCCTCAGCAGCTCCTTATAAAACCTGTCTTCCAGACCCTTCACCAGCTTTGTTGCCCTTCTCTGGACACACTCAGCAACTCAGTGCCTTGCTAGGCTAAAAGCTAGCCTTACTAGCAGAGGTTAGCTTTAACAAATCTTCATACCTGAGGAGGTATTGCAATTACTTCTCTCAGGAACTGTGGTGGGATTTCTCTAAGTTCTGACACTTTTACAGTCGCAACTGTTCCAATATCCATGAACTGCACATCAAGTGCCCGTCTAGTGTGAATAATTCTTGTCTGAAAGAAGAAAGAAAGAGTACCATTTTGAGGTTAAAAAACCTAACAGTGAGACACACACTGTAAAGAGTTCCCCAGAAAGTATGGATTTGTATTTAGCTGAAAACAGCCATTTCTTTATGGGAAAACTGTGGCTGTTCTTAGAATACCTCTTACCTCCACACGTGCCAATTTTCCTTTGGAAGAAAACAAGCAGATTTTGCCACAGAAAGGTAGTGATACATTAAACTCGGATGTTTGCTACAAAACAAAAAGAAAAAAAAATTAAAAGCTTGCCCATTTCAAAAGCTACACATTAAATAAACAGTTCTGAGAGGTAAAAAAAAAAATAAAAACCTTTCTAGCCTCAGGAGCATTTCTTACCATACTGGTTTAAACTTTCCCAGCTAGCAAAGCTTTAATTCCAAGCTGTGCAGCTTACAGGGAAGTAAAGAATATGAAATGCTGGATTAAAAGAAGAAAAGCCACATTTGGAATCACAGAATCTGAAAGCATTGATCATAACTATTATTGTTCTGGAAAGCAAAAGCATATTAGAGCTGTTATGACCAAAAAAAGTTCCTTATGGGAACACATAATTTGTTGAGATATTTAACAACTCAAACTTACTACCTACTCAAATTAAAGTGTCATAGAATCATGGAATGGCTTAGGTAATCACTGAATGGCTTAGGTTGGAAGAGACTTCAGAGATCATCTACTCCAACCTTCCTGCCATGGGCAGGGACGCCTCTCAACTAGACACAGCTGCTCAAGGCCTTGTCCAGGGTACACTCACAACAGGAACATGCAGCTATCTTTTGCCCTTCTTCTGCAAGGCAGGGAAAGGGAATGCAGAGTAAAAGTTGGCATTTAATGTCAGAAACAGATCACAAAATCACAGAAACATCCAGGTTGGAAAAGACCCTCAGGATCACCAAGTTCAACCTATAACTCTAGTCTTATAGAGGATTCACCTTAAATCATATCCCTAAGCACCACATCCAAATGACCCTTAAATACATCCAAGTTTGGTGATTCCACCAGTTCCCTAGGCAGCTCATTCCAGTGCCTGACCACTCTCTCTGTGAAAAACTCTTTCCTAACATCCAATCTAAACCTACCCAACCTCAGCTTGAGGCCATTCCCCCTTGTTCTGTCTTCAATTACCTGTGAGAAGAGACCAGCAGCAGCCTCTTCATGATGTCCCTTCAGGTAGCTGTAGACAGCAATGAGTTCTCCCCTCAGCCTCTCCTTTTTCAAACTAACGATACCCATCTCCCTCAGTCACTCCTCGTAAGATTTAACCTCCAGGCCCTCTGCCAGCTTTGTTGTCCTCCTCTGGACCTGCTGCAGCACCTTCACATTCCTCTTGTATTGCGGTGCCCAAAACTGAACATAACACTCAAAGTGTGGCCTCACTAAAGCTGAGTACAAGAGGACAATCACCTCCCCACTCCTGCTGGCCTCGGCACAAGTCAGGATGTCACTGGCCTTCTTGGTCACCTGGGCACACTGCTGGCTCATATTCAGCTCCTGTCTTTTACAATACCCAGATCCCTTTCTGCCGGGCATTTCTTCAGCCACACTTCCCAAGCCTGTAGTGTTGCTTGGGGTTGTTGTGACCCAAGTGCAGGACCCAGCATT
>VWZI01013587.1:18143-61626 GCA_013396835.1 Psilopogon haemacephalus | reverse complement strand
AAAAAAGTTCCTTATGGGAACACATAATTTGTTGAGATATTTAACAACTCAAACTTACTACCTACTCAAATTAAAGTGTCATAGAATCATGGAATGGCTTAGGTAATCACTGAATGGCTTAGGTTGGAAGAGACTTCAGAGATCATCTACTCCAACCTTCCTGCCATGGGCAGGGACGCCTCTCAACTAGACACAGCTGCTCAAGGCCTTGTCCAGGGTACACTCACAACAGGAACATGCAGCTATCTTTTGCCCTTCTTCTGCAAGGCAGGGAAAGGGAATGCAGAGTAAAAGTTGGCATTTAATGTCAGAAACAGATCACAAAATCACAGAAACATCCAGGTTGGAAAAGACCCTCAGGATCACCAAGTTCAACCTATAACTCTAGTCTTATAGAGGATTCACCTTAAATCATATCCCTAAGCACCACATCCAAATGACCCTTAAATACATCCAAGTTTGGTGATTCCACCAGTTCCCTAGGCAGCTCATTCCAGTGCCTGACCACTCTCTCTGTGAAAAACTCTTTCCTAACATCAAATCTAACCCTACCCAACCTCAGCTTGAGGCCATTCCCCCTTGTTCTGTCTTCAATTACCTGTGAGAAGAGACCAGCAGCAGCCTCTTCATGATGTCCCTTCAGGTAGCTGTAGACAGCAATGAGTTCTCCCCTCAGCCTCTCCTTTTTCAAACTAACGATACCCATCTCCCTCAGTCACTCCTCGTAAGATTTAACCTCCAGGCCCTCTGCCAGCTTTGTTGTCCTCCTCTGGACCTGCTGCAGCACCTTCACATTCCTCTTGTATTGCGGTGCCCAAAACTGAACATAACACTCAAAGTGTGGCCTCACTAAAGCTGAGTACAAGAGGACAATCACCTCCCCACTCCTGCTGGCCTCGGCACAAGTCAGGATGTCACTGGCCTTCTTGGTCACCTGGGCACACTGCTGGCTCATATTCAGCTCCTGTCTTTTACAATACCCAGATCCCTTTCTGCCGGGCATTTCTTCAGCCACACTTCCCAAGCCTGTAGTGTTGCTTGGGGTTGTTGTGACCCAAGTGCAGGACCCAGCATTGGGCCTTGTTGAAACTCATCCCATTAATGTTGGCCCATTGATCTCAGCCTATCCAAGCCCCTCTGAAAGGCCTCTCTACCCTCATTCAAATCAAAGTCTGCAAACTTACTGCTGACACTCTCTATGCCTGAATCAAGGTCATCAATAAAGATTTGAAAAGGAGTGGTCCCAACACAGATCCCTGAGAAACAACAATGGTGACCAGCTGCCAACTGGATTTAGCTCCATTGACCACCATTCTCTGGGCCCTCCTGTCCAGCAGTGTTTTATCCAGCAGACAGTGTGCTCATCCCAGCCACTAGTAGCCAATCTGTCTACAAGAATTTTGTGGGGAACAGTATCAAAGGCTATTCAAAGCCTAGGAATACAACATTGACAGCCTTTCCCTCATCCAGTAGCTGGGTGATCTTGTCATAGAAGGAGGTCAGGTTGGTCAGGCAGGACCTGCCCTCATAAACCCATGCTGGCTTGGCCTGATCCCGTCGTTGCTGTCTGTATGACATACGATGGCATGTGAAATGACCTACTCCATGACCTTCTCTGGTACCAAGGTTATACTGACAGGTCTGTAGTTTCCTGGATCTTCCTTTCTGCTCTTCTTGTAGATAGGTGTTACATTTGCCACCTTCCAGCCCACTGACACCTCCCCAGTTAGCCAGGACTCCTGGTAAATAAAAGTGGCTTGGCAAGCACATCTGCCAACTCCCTCAGCACCCTTGGGTGCAGCCAATCTGGCCCCATAGACCTCTGTGTGTCTAAGTGGCACAGCAAGTCTTATTGTGATGTCCTCAGTCCGATTCCCCTCCCTAACTCCTACTTCCCAAGGGTGGGTGCCCAGGGCACTGCTGGATCCAGTGCTAAAGACCGAGGCAAAGTAGGCATTGAGCTTCTTAGCTTTCTCTTCATCCTTAGTCACTACGCTTCCCTCTGCATTTGGTAGTGGATGGAGATTTTCTCTAGTCCTCCTTTCACTGTTAATGAATTTATAGAAATATTTTTCATTAACCACTGTAGCTAGGTTAAGCTCTAGGTGTGATTTGGCTTTCCTAATTTTCTCCCTACATAGTTTTGCTACATCTTTACAGTCCTCAAGAGAGACATCCTCCCCTCTTCCAAGGCTATAGACTCTGCTTTTGTTCTTGAAGTCTAGTCTAAGGTCCCTATTTAGCCAGGCTGGACAACTTCCCCACTGACTTGTCTTTTGACACACAGGCACAGCCTGCTCCTGTGCCTTTAAGACTTCCCTCTTGAAGTGAGTTCAACCCTCCTGGACTCCTAAATACTTGGGGATAGCTTCCAAAGGGACTTTTTTCCATCAGCCTCCTAAACAGACCCAAGTTTGTCTTTCCAAAGTCCAAGGTGGCTGTTTTACTAACCCCACTCCTTGTTTCCCCATGGATAGAGAACTGAATCATCTCATGATTGCTGAGCCTCAGATGGTCTCCAACCTTCACTTCCCCCATTAGTTCTTCTTTGTTCACAAGAAACAGATCCAGGAAGGCATCTTCCCTGGTTGGCTTTCTCATCAATTGTGTCAGGAAGTTATCCTCCACACTCACAGAATCTCCAGGACCATTCTCTTACTGCTGCATTGTATTTCCAGCAGACATCTGGGAAGTTGAAGCCTCCCACAAGAACCAGGGGTAGCAATTGTGAGACCTCTCTCAACTGCTAATAAGAAATATTATCTACCTCTTCATCCTGACCAGGTGGTCTATAGCATATTCACATCACAATATTTGCCTTACTGTCCTTACTCCTGATTCTCACCCATAATGACTCAACTCTATTGTCACATTCATTAATTTTGTAATTCATATGCTTCCCTTAAAGAGTCTCATCATATGCGGCAAACAGAAAGGGTTTGGATTCATGATACTTAGTATCAAACAGGTCCTCAAAGACTTCTCTAAAACACATTGATCAGAACTATCACTCTGATTTGATAGAATCACTAAATGACTTATATTGGAAGGGAACCTAGTGATTATCTAACCTAATCTCTCCTTGTATGCTGGATCTGTCTCTTGTGAACAAGGGCAGGGATGTCTCTCAATAAGATTTGGTTGCTCATGCCTCAGCCAATCTGGTCTTGAACACCCTGCTCCCAGGGAGGAGGCTTCTACAAACTCCCTGAGCAACTCATTCCAGAGTCTCACTACCCTTGCACTGAAGAACTTATTCCTAAGATCCAGTCTAAACCTACTCTCCCTCAGCTTCAAACCATTCCCTCTTGTCCTGTCTCTGGACACCTTTATGAAAAATCCCTCTGCAGCCTTCCTGTAGGATTCCTTCAGGTATTGGAAAGCAGCTCTAAGGTCTTCAGAGTTTTTTCTCCTCCAGGCTGAACAACCCCAGCTCCCTCAGCTTATCCTTCTAGCAGAGGTGTTCCAGCCCTTGGATCACCTTAGTGGCCCTCCTCTGGACTTTCTCCAACAGCTCTGTGTCTTCCTTATGCTTGGGACACTACAGCTGTAGGCAGGATTCAATGTCTGGTCTCACAAGATCAGAGCAAAGGGGAAGAATCACCTCTCCTGACCTGCTGTGGCTGGTGTCATGGCAGCAATGTTCACCATGATGATCCTAAATAACAAGAAAATGGTTACACTACAAAAAACATGAAGAAACTCCATTTCAAGACCCATCAACACCTTAGTGTGTTTAAATCCTCAGAGAAATAAAAGCCCCTTAAGCTGCAAAGTCAAGATTGCATCTTTTACCCTCATACACATATAGATATTAAAGATTTTGAATGTCAAGGCCTTGTATTGATAGCAACAAAACCCTAATACACATTCTGTCCAGAAGATATGAACTTTTCAAACACCTATCTGGCTGCCTGCTTTGTGCTGATGCATCTTCCAGGCTTTTATACACTTTCCCTTCAGTGTTTAGCTCACTTGAAACTGAACCTCGGTAACTGAGACATGTTGAATATAAAGTATTTACAGATGGTCTATGTTCCACAACCAGTTTAAAGTTCAATTTCCACACCTCAAAACAGTCTGACAGAATAGTTTCACACATAGCATTCTAACAGGACCTTCAAGAGTCTGCATTTCATGGTTTGATTCTCTAAGGCTCAGCTGAATGTTGAACAAATTAGATTCTCTTAAGAACTCCTCTCTTTTGTGTAACTTCTGAGACAAGCAAAGGCTGCTGCATTGCTTGCACATGGCTGGAGGAGTATCAGACTTCTTTGCCATGTGCCTATTTTAAAACAACTTAAGACTTCTGAAAACACCTCCTGTGCATCAATTCCAGCTGAAATTAGCCACTACATTCAAAAGCTTTTCCATCTAAACACAAGGGAAAACTTCTTTGCTGTGAGGGTGCTGGAGCCCAGCAGCAGTCTGCCTGGAGAGATTCCAAACAGACCTGAACATTGTGATCCTGGGCCATCTGCTCTGGGTGACTCTGCTTCAGCACAAGGGCTGGACTGGATGATCTCCAGAGGTCCCTTCCAACCTCTACCACTCACTCTGTGATTCTGCTGTTCTAAGAGTACAAGGACAATCTATGCAGCAGGTCAGATCAAAGCCATCAAACTTCCAAAGAGGCTAGGCTAAAAAGAGCAGAACTTGCTTACAGTGTTCTATTGTCAACTTGCATGACAATATGAGACAGGCTGTTTTCATTCCTCAACTTCATCACACAAGTAAAACTTCCATAAAAAAAGCAAACAAACAACACAAAACCAAAGACAAAGCAGGTTCTAAACCAATCGGATGCAGTTTGCTTTGGAAGCTTTCCATTACAAGGCATACTATTACAGTTCTGACTGTTGAAGGAAAGTTGTAAGCAGTTACTGAAGCCTTAGAGAGAGATGGTAAAGGAGAAAGAATAAAATGTACTTCTCATACTGAAGGATGCCCTCCATAAATCAGGAAGAGAAACTATAGCCTGCTTTGAATAGTTTATGGTTACCTCATAAACTTGAGATTCTGTGCCAGAACGTGACTGATGCGCTCTGAAGAAATCTGAATGACTTCACCACTTCTCTTATCACAGAACCTACCTTGCAATGGAAGAAGTCTTCTAGTTTCTGCAAGATTTCAGAAAGTCTGGACAAGCCTTTGGAGGGAACTTGGCAACACAGGCTTCCATCAGAGAAAACACTGGTGACTCTGACATTTGTGTACAATGTGTCCACCTGCAAAGGTTAAGATTTTGACAAGAGGAAAGACAACCACACAGACGAGCACATTTCAGAGTCCTGTGCCTTGCCAGTCTAAGAGCTTAGCAGTCAATCATTTTAATTAAGAAGAAACAGGAAAATGGTACCTTTAAGTGCAGTTCAAGGGACTTATCATACAAGGCCTTTAGACAAGTAGCATTAATGTTGATATCATCTTCCCCCGAAGTGTCATACAGAACAAGAAGAGGAGTATCACCTTTCTCCAGTATTTCTACAGCAAATATCTTGGAGCAGGTCTGTGATTCCACCATCTTTACCAGGGCAGGATCATCACAGAAGTTTTCCAGTCCTGCAAGACATGTCATACTTTCCATGCATCACTGTATTCAAAGAAAAAGTAATAACCAGGTCTGTGTCCTAACAGGAACCTTCCCAGGAATCAGGATATGTATGAAGGCTTTTTTACAGCCTTGCTGCACTACAACCTTGCATGCATTCTAATAAATTTGTGTCTTTTTAACAGAGAAACACATCAAAAAAGAAAAGGGAGGGAAAGGAGGAGAGTGAGCGAGGCAAAGGAAAAGAGCAAGATAGCTTCACATAACAGCAAAGATTTTCTTAGACTTCTTAAAGCTTGCATATATCAAAGTGACAAAGATGTCCAAGCTAAGTACAGAAACAACTAAGCTCCATTACAGAGACATCAAAGTCCTCTAATATAACAATTTCTTTACAGAACTCTCCTCCACATATTTATTTCTCTTCCTTGTTTCCATGAGGACCTGTGTTTGCTGACACTGTCTTGGACAAAAACTACCATCTGGTTTTCTCTTACCTGCCAGTTTACACTTCGCAGCTTGAAATGGAAGTGAAGTGAACTGTTTCTGTAGTTTGTACACGCTGTTGCTTTCAATAAGCTCACTGAAGCCATGATCAACATAACACACCTGATAATGGAAAAGGGAATGAAAGTGGCAGCTCATGACTGTAGTCGTAAATGTACTTCCTTAAGTCTACAGAAAAATGTACTCAGTTACACATTCTCTGTGCAGCCATAGAAACAGCACTTTTCACTGATTTAGTATGATACAATGTCATTAACCTCATCTGTATCTCACTGCTCCAGAGTTTTCAGGGAAAGCCTCCTTCTCAAGACCTCTGCAAAACCATCCTGTGTCTAGTTTTGGGCTCCCCAATTCAAGATACAGGGATTTGCTGGAGGGAGTTGAACAGAGAGCTACAAAGATGACTGGGGGAACTTGAACACCTCTGCTGTGAAGAAAGACTGAGAGGCTTGGGACCATTAAGTTTTGAGAAGAGAAGGCTGAGAGGGGATCTTATCAATGTCCATAAATATTTGAGGGGTGGGTGTCAAAATGAAGATGCCAGGCTCTTCTTGGTGCCCAGTGGTAGGACGAGGAGTAATGGGTACAACATGTAACACAAGAGATTCCAACTCAACATGAAGAGGAACCTCTTTATGGTAAGGGTGACAGAGCACTGAAACAGGCTGCCACAGAGGTTTGTGCAGTCTCCTCCTCTGCAGATTTCTAAAACCCCCCTTGCATGCATAGTTGTGTGACCTGCAGGTGACCCTGCTTTGGCAGGGAGGTTGGACTCAATGACCCCTAACACCCTGCAATCCTCTGATTCTCTACAGTTGTTTCAAAGACTCTTAACAGGAGTGGTGCTTGGAAGAGCTCACCACATATCATCTTAAACCAAGTAAGAAAGTGTTGTGAAAGACCTGAAAAATCAATCGCCACTGAGATGCCATTCTGTGTTTTGGCTTTTGTTTTAACAGCATTGAGAGAATTGTTTGGATTTAAGCTTACAGAAACGTTGATACAAACACCATACTCTGTGCAGGATACCAGCAAGGAAATTGCTAATTGGCATCAAATCACTGGAACTGGTGACAGAAAGAAGGTTTTAACAGGGATTAGATAACTTTTCCCCTAAACTCTTACCATGCAAAACGCCTGCATATCAAACACTGAAAAGGGAGTCTGAGTACTGTTTCAGAGGATAATCAGCGAATGCTGCAGTAAAGCAGTAGCTGCCTTCTGGCTGATAGTTCTAGCTATGACATTAGAGGTGAGCTTGCCCAGTGTTCTTGCCACTTCTCTAAACCAAACAGTCTTTCACAAAACCAAGTTCTGAAGCACATCCCCAAGCTCCAGCTGAAAAATGTAACACTAACTTCGAAAAAAAAATTCAATTCTAATGCATATTCTATTTAAATATTTCTGAAATGGATCACCTTTAGAACTATGTTAAGCAAATCTGGGCAAAGTGTCACCTAACAGAAGAAAAAGCAAACAAACAATAACTTATTATTAATGTTTGACTGGACAAGAAACAACTGAAAAACTTTTTTAACAGTTCGACCATATCACATAATGGTAGGAGCTGGAAGATCATCTAGGCAGGTTCATCTAAAGGTGGTTACACAGGAACACCTCTAGGTGGGTTCTGAATATCTCCAGAGATGAAGACTCCACCACCTTTCTGGGCAGCCAGCTCTTGTGTTCCCATTACTCCTAACTTAAAGAATTTCCTCCTTATGTTTAGATGGAACTTCTCATGTTCAAATTTCAGCCCACTAGCCCTTGTCCTGTCACTGGTCACCACTGCACAAAGAATGTCCCCATCCTCCTGACAGCCACCCTATAAGTGTTGGTCAACATTGATGAGATTTCCCCCCTCAGCCTTCTTTTGTTCAGACTAAAAAGACCCAGCCGTAAGAGAGATGTTTTAGTCCCCTAATCATCTTTGTAGATCTTTACTGTATCATCTCCAGCAAGTCCCTGTCCTTCCTGAACTAGAAAGCTCAGAACTAGATACAGTACTGCAGATGTTAATAGGTTCATCATAGATGAAAAGAAGAGCCTGTTTGGCTTGGGAAACATTTATCAGGAGCCTTAAATAATCTCAGCAGGATTCAACTAAAATGCTGTTTGTGATTCCCAGAATACCAGATCTGCCTAGAAGGGAACACAATTGTACCTTCATTGTCTTGCTATGCAGTGCGTGAAATGGACACTTCCGTACAAGACTTCAAACAAGATCTATCAGCAAGTGAACGATGTTCTTTCCTTTCCTCTGTCCCACTCCAAACAGTCTTAGGAGGAATGAGTGTAATAGTACTATTCATAGATTCATGGAATGGTTTAGATTACAAGAGACCTTGAGGATCATCTAGTTCCAACCCCTCTACCACGAGCAAGGACTAGCCCACTAGCCCAGGTTGCTCAATGCCTCATTCAACCTGAGCTTGAACACCCCCATAGAGGTGTTCCAGTGTCTCACCACCTTCACTGTAAAGAATTTTCTTCCTAACATCCAGTCCAAATCTGCCCTCCTCAAGCTTAAAGCCATTCTCTCCCTGTCCTATCACTACATGCCCTTGTAAAAAGTCACTTCCTTTCACTATGAAAGGTCCATTTTCAGTACTAAAGTGCTATAGGACCAAGCCTCACAAAAAAACCCAGAACTCTATTTATGGAGAAAAAAAAAAAAAAAAAAAAAAAGAAAGACCATTGAATTTTGTCAGCTGCTTAACTTAAAAAAAAAAAGTCTATTTTCAGTGATATCAGAAGTTAAGAAGTACTTCAGAGGAAGAAAAGAGAGAATGCTAGAGCAGTGTATTTAGGACTGTGCATTTGAGGGAAAAAAAAAGACTATTCCAAGTTTTTCTCCAAGTGCACAAAAAGTAATTGCTTGCCTTTATTTTGTTGTCTTCTAGAGAAATTATCCGAGCACGCAACCAAGCATCTTCTTCAGCATGTACTGCAACGAGTTGCCCCACACTCACAGAACGAGCTACTGACACTGTGCTATTCTGACTATAGTAAGCTTTCATGTCATCTTCCATTTGTTCCTGGGCTGAAGAATAATCTTTGCCCACATACCTAAAGGATTTTATAAACAAACAAAAATAACCACAACAAGAGTTAGGATGCAGCTTCAAAAAAGCTGAATAAAAACCTAAGAACATTTATATGCACATATGAATAAATATTTTCTAAGCACATATGGGACCAAACTGTTTTCTCATTAACAGAGATATAGAAAAGTAACTGGTGGGATTTTCACTGACAGCTAAATTTGGTCCAGCAGTTTATAATCTAACATGTTCAGCTTGATTTTCAGTAAGAGCTCTTGATTACTACAATCACATAAAGCACCTTGACCACATGAGAAGAGTACTCTCTAGGACCAGGTATGAAAGAGAACCAATAGGTCACCTCTGAAGTTACTCTGTCATTAACAAAATACCTTGATCAGGTGTTCAATAAGGTTGATTAAAACAAGGTGTTCACAATAGCTTCTCAAATCAGCTGTCAAACCATGTGCTGTTTATGCTCAGTCTTCAGAACTGATGTTAGGCTGCTGATCTAACAGTTTATACTGAAAACAGTTGGTGTGGCACAGATCTTCTTTAGTAAATTCTATAAACATACTGACAACTCCAAATGGGAAGTTCTTAATGCTTCAGAAACAAGATTAGAGCAGACAAAAGAAAAACTTATTCCCAAATACTTATTAGCAGCTTCTATTTAAATTTGTTCAGTGCTGATTATTTTGACCACACAAACTAGGGGTATCGCCCTATAAAAATCCAGGTTTATTCTGGAGGTCTGCCATATGCCTAGGGTGACTGCACTATCACATATTATACCAGTTTTGTTTCAGAGATAAAGTTAAACCAGATCACACTCCACGGAACCCTCCTTTTCCTATCCTCAGCACCCAATTGCATATTTCTGTTCAGAATGACAGCCTTTTTCCTTCTATGTAAGCAACCATCTACTTGATAATGGGCAAGGAGCAGGGTGTCAGTCACATATGTGCTACTTTAAAGTTTATATCGTAACACTGTTTCATAAAGATACTTAGCAGCATCTTAACAGAATGCAGAAGAACCAGAACTTCCTGCATCACTCACTATTTTCTGGCAACAGGTGAGAATCCAACTAAAGAAATTTTTTGGCTGCTCAAAGCCAACTGAAAAAAGTATTTTCCAGATTCTTTGGGAAAAAAAAAATCTTGGAAAACAACCCCCCAAAAAAGGTATGTTAGAGGCTAACAGGACTAGCAGGTGGCCTAAGACTGCTTTCGGTTCCATTTTTTAGTATGAACTAGAACCAATTCACATGACAAGGCTTGATGCTAGACTGTGAAAGGAACAAACACAAAGTTCAAGACTGAATATTCCAATACATTGCTAGAGAGAAGGAGGATATATAAATTGCAGCTTTAAGGCCATTGTGTTGAATACTGCTGACCAGTAATGAGGAAGGATACATTAGTTTCCACAGTGAATGATATGTAAGTAACCTGCACACAGATTTATTTCAGTACTAATCAGGAGCTCTGAGAATGGCTGAAACTATCTAATGAAAGCTGAAACTACAGATACTAGAGGCAAAAAACCCAGGCCAATATAGTTTATGACCACACAGTTGCTCGTCATCTTCTGAAGTGATGCATGAAACTTTAAGATCAGTCTTGATTTGAAATAATTTTCAAAATTAAATATCCATCCTCCTTAAAGAAAATGTTTGGCATTTTTGTTTAGCTGGTTTTGGTTTTTTTAAGTTTTAGATTAGATTTGTGCATTTTATCCCAACAGTGAAACATGGAAAGCTTGTAATGGTACTTCCTGGAACACCACAATAACAGATGTGTAAAATTCACAGAATTGTTAAAGATACAACCAACTCCCTCCATTGCACTCTAAGCACTGATCAGCAACCAAACCAAGCAGCATGAGCAGGTTATTACAGAACAGAAGGAAGCTCATGTATCCTCAAATGTGTTAACTGCATAGCAATATGAACACAGTCAAGTCAGCCTCATTAGTAGAAAGTCATTCGGAGTGACACATGCAATGGAGTGGCACACAGAATGGAGGGGCACACAGTATTTAGTTAGTATAGCTCTACTATAACACATAGTAATGCTCTATCTTAAACAGTGTTCCAATGGTGAGTCAAATCTGCTTTGACTCTCAGCCAACTGATCATGTCAGCACAGGAAAAGTTTCAGGGAATTTCCATTTAAGCACACAAAAGTTGTTTCTGTTTGTTTGGGTTTTTTTTTTTCAGTTTCACTTTCAAAATAAGTCAATAACATGGACAGAAGCAAAAATAAATCAGTGCTGCTTGAGAAATCATGGATATTTGAAAAAATTTCTGGGATGCAAAGCCTATGGGGCACATCCAGGATTTTAAAAATGCTTTTTTAGCATAGGGAGAGAGATGTGGCTAGAAAAACTTATCTCAAAGCAGTGTCAGATTTACCACCATAGAGATCTAGCAAGCTTCACATGTACGCTTACAACAGAGAATCAATGTTAGGAGACAGTATGTAGAGTCTCTAGATTTTACTGTTATTGTAGACATTCCGGTTCTAGACTTTCTGCTAATTTTGGTGTAAAATGTATTTAAAAAAAAAAAAAAAGTGTAAAGATAAATGAAGTCCTGCAGCCTCCTGCTGTCTGTTCTCTTGCAGCAGATCTGTGTAACATAGAATCACAGAATGGTTTAGGTTGGAAGAGACCTCAAAGATCCCCCAGTTCCACCCCCCTGCCATAGGCAGGGACGCCTCCCACTAGATCAGGTCGCTCAAGACCTCATCGAACCCAGCCCTGAACATCTCCAGGGAGGGAGCAGCCACAACCTCCCTGGATAACCTCTTCCAGTGTCTCACCACCCTCACTGTGAAGAACTTCCTCCTAACATCCCATTCAAATCTCCCCTCTGCCAGTTCAAACCCATTACCCCTCATCCTATCATTACAAGACCTTGTGAACAGTCCCCCGCCAGCCCTCCTATAGGCCCCTTTCACATACTGGAAGGCTAATAAAAGGTCTCCTTGAAGCCTTCTCTTCTCCAGACTGAAAAGCCTCAACTGTCTCAGCCTGTGTCTCTAGAAACAAAGCAAAGAAAGAAAGACAGACTGAAATACAAACTTACCTAATGAGGACCTCATTAGTGTTTTTCAGTTCCAACACTATGACAGACACAGATCCTTCTGATGGAATGATTAGAGGAGGAACATTTATGTTCTCTGAATACTGGTGGTCCTTGCCTTCTTCATGCTGTTGCTCAGCTGTGGCCTTCATACTGCCATGCCTCTGGACTTTTTCAGTGGCATTCTGATTTTCAGCAGCGCGTCTTTGGGGCTTAGCATACAGGATGGCCTTCCTGGGGACTTCAGAGACATAGTCCACTACACAGACATCTGACAGCAACTCGAGGTTATTTAGAATGTCTTCTGGGAATTTGGCTTGGTAAGTGTCTTGGTACAGCTTGGGAAGGGCATTAGCCCAAAGACCACTGGAATACTTCAGCAAGATGTTAACAACTTTCTGCTTGAAGTCACTACTAAGTGATGCAGGTGTGGTCAAAGGGTCTGCTTTTGAAGAAGTAACATTCTGAGATGCCTTCTCTTGCTCTGCATCACTTTTTGCTACTGTTGGTACTTTCTTAGGAGGATAAAGAAGCCCATCCATCTGATCACCTCGATGTACTTTCTCCACCTTGGAAAACAAAAAGCAGAGTCAATAAACAGATGCATCCCTAAGCCTAAATCACTTTGCCAGTTACATGTTTACAACACACATTCCATACAGACTTTGAAGTGGATATCCACAGGGAATTAAACTCGAGGCAGATACTACATGGTAGTATTTTTTGTAATGCTTCCTCCTCCATTTTGAATTATACCAAACACGTAGGACTGCACCAAGATGGGCAAATATCTCATCTATGTAATACAACTTGGACTTGCTTCCAAAGAATTATCTTCTCTCTTTTGTCCTAGAAGGACCAGAAGGTGATCTTCTGGTTATCTCTTCTCACATGCAACAAGTGACAGAATAAGAGGAATCAGGCTCAAGTTGTGCCAAGGAAGGTTCAGGTTGGGTATTAGGAACAATTTCCCTACAGCAATGGTTGTCAGGCATTGGAACAGGCTGCCCAGGGAGATGGTGGAGTCACCTTCCCTGGAGATATTTAAAAGATATGTGGATGTGTTGCAGAGGGACATGGTTTAGTGGTAGCAGTTTAGCAGCAGTAGGGGGATTGTGAGCTTTAGGCAAGAGGTTGGACTTGATGATCTCAGGTCTCTTGCAATCTCAACAGTTCTATGATAACACTTTCCACAAACTTAGGTCTTTTGCATATTAACTCCCTAGCAGATGACAAGCAGAGGTTTCTGTCTCAGTTTGTTGAGGGAAAGGGGATTTGGTTGTATGCTTCACTAGTGAGAGGACACCTGTCAGGCAGTGTTGCAAAGGCTGTCTGCTGTGACATAGATACAATTCTGAAATTAAGGATGACTTTTCTAGATCATAGTAAACTTAATACTAAAATATTCTAATGAAATTCAAACCACATGCACAGTCTCCTTCCAGATCTAGATGTTTTGCCAATCCCTTTACTAAGTTCAATAATACAGATCTCAAAGGACCTGAAATCACAACCTTGAAAGCAGCATTTAAGAACTGTAGAAACAGAACTAAGAGTAAAATTTCAGTTCCTGAAGCTATGCAGCTATGCGGTTTCAACCTAAAGACACCTAGAAAAGACATCTACGTAGAACTGAGATAACAAAAGCAAGAATAACTTCTGTAGTGAAGTTATTAAGATGATCAAAGAAACTTTTTTTTCAGAAGCTAACCACTGAACAAAACACTGAGTATTTCACCTGCTACTCCTCAGAGGAGGCATTTACTTTTACGATGTCCATGTCCACATCCATCAGAACTTCATAAACGTTGCTAAAGTAACTCCTTGGTGTTGCATCATACAACACGAGAATAACAAGCAAGCCTTTAAGTATTATCTTACACAGCAAGAATAATACAGGTCACTTGTTATCAAAATAACAAGACAAGAAGATTTAGTTGCTATAGAGGAAGAAAACTAACAGAAATGGCCATTACTATGCCAAGAACCTTGTCTTTTCTCCTGTGTGTCCATCTTCACCCTCGGCTCAAACCATAACAAGAAGATCTGAGTTGAGAGAGTAAGGCAAAAATCACCCAAGGGTTACCACACAATTGCATTTCCATAAACTTGCTCTGCACTACATTGTCTAGACTGGTGCAAGAGCAAGCTTCCACACAGTTCTAGGGAACAGGTCTTGGTTAGCTTCTATGAACATTAGCAGGCATGCCATCTAAAATTGATACAAATGAAATAGTTTTCATAGATATAAAAAAATAATCATATTACACAATTTTCATGTACTTGTGGTAGCACATGTGATTCCTTCTGTATTCATGACAAACAAAGCAAGGCCTTGCAAGAGCAAGGCATGAAAAGGCAAAACCTGTCTGGCAACCCTCATCTCCCTGTGTTCATGCAAATGTGTCCATAAGCTTTAAGGTTCCATTATATTCAAGCAGACTCACTAAACCAAGGAGACATTGCCTCTTAATTTGGAGCAAACGAGAGGTATTGCCCTACGACGTCCACTTACTAAGGAACACCTATCTACCATAGTATAAAATAAAACCAAGTCATATAAAGGTCTTCAGTGTACCACTGGTACAAGTTCTTAAGCAGATTTGTTAGTTAGCTTAATGTAAGAGTTAGCAAACCATGTCAGTCCACGCAACCTAGAAGCACCAAAGATTCATGAGAGAAAAAACCTGTATTTGTACCTTCTACTACCAGGAATCTTACTGTATCTCTTGAATCACAGAGAAAGAAAGGAGTTTGGCTAAAAAACTCAAACAAAACCTTATCAAAGGACTCGTAAGGGTTTGATATACCATCAAGAGATCAAAGTCTATCAAGTGGCCCCAAGAAAAAAAAAATCAGGACACACCACCTTGGCAGATGACATCCTGGGTATAGCTGAATTGATTAAGATGTCCCAAGTATCCATGCACAAGATTGAGGAATTTGTTTAAACCACAAGCCAAGGAAGCTTTAGCTCCAGAAAATAACTGGCCTTATCAGGACAACAGTCTGTTTAAGAAGGTTGTCCTGAAATGTATGGCCATTGCTCCTGAAAGCTGGATGCAGAGGTCTATCTTTATGCATGCTTTCTCTTAGCTAGCTCTTTTTAACTGGTGCTGCAACAGAAAGAAATAAGTTTTAGCTGACGGGGCTATTAAAGCCTACACAAAGATACTAAAGAGAGAAGAACCTTAGATCCTTAAGCCTCTTAACTCTAATAATAGCTCTGCGGTTTTCTACTCATTGAAGCTGTCTGGAAGAGACTGAACAAACCACTTACGAGACAGGGGGAAAAAGAAAGCTGTTTCGGTAAATTGTCTCAGATTACTTCAGTAAGGTCAAGTGGACATCATCACACTGCTAATTCTTGAATAGAAGTTAATGTTCAGCAACACCACAGAAATGTCTAGTTATCAACAAGCAGCTTCGCTTGTGAGCAGCACCTCAAAATGTCCACCCTTTCTTCAGCACAAATATCTCAGCTTACCTTCGAATTGAGTTTATAGACTCCTCGTTATTATGGCTGGCAGGCTTGCTTTGCAAGCATAACGTGCCTGCTGTCATCTCTCCCTCAGAGAGCACAAAGCAGAGTCAGAAGCTGCCAGAATGTGTTATCAGGGCAACAAAAAACAAAGTCATTCTACATGTGTTTGTTCTGGGCCTGAGTAACAGAGGGAACTCTCAAAATGAAATTAAAACCCAGAGGCCTCCCCCCCAAAAAAAAAAAAGCCTCACATAAAAAAGGTACTCCCAAGGTACTGGCACTGCAACTGAGTAAGTCAAGTGGCGTGCAAAAGAGCAGCAAGTCCACTCCTTCTGAGATACAGATATAGGTGGGATGAAGGCAGACAAGCTCCTGTATGCGTTACTAGGACAAAAGCTTTTTATCTGTGTGCCTGACAACATCCATAACACTAACAGATATAACCAAAAGAGATGACCAATATAACACCAAGTCTTGTTTAACTGTGTGTCCAGTGATGATCGAAGAGCAGATGCACTGGCAAACGCCTACAGCAAGGAAGAGCGGGAAGAAAACATCTCTTTGAAATGAGAGTTTCCAGTTAGAGGAAGTGTCCTTCACTTTCAAGAGTACACTCACCTCTGAAACGTGCAGCTATCTTCTGCCTTTCTTTTGCAATGTAGGGAAAGGGAATGCAGAGTGGAAATTGGCATTTAATGTCAGAAATGAAGTCTCATCATATGTAGCAAACAGGAAAGGTTTCGCTTAGTATCAAACAGGTCCTCAAAGACTTCTCTAAAACACATTGATCAGAACTATCACTCTGATTTGACAGAACCATTGAATGACTTATACTGGAAGGGAACCTAGTGATTATCTAATCCAATCTCTCCACCACAGGCAGAGATGCCTCTCAAGGAGATTTGGTTGCTAAAGGCCTCAGCAAACCTGGCCTTGAACAGCCCACTCCCAGGGAGGAGGCTTCTACAACTTCCCTGAGCAGCATATTCCACCACCCTTACACTGAAGAACTTCTTCTTAAGATCCAGTCTAAGCCTACTCTCCCTCAGCTTCAAACCATTCCCTCTTATCCTGTCTCTAGACACCTTTACGAAAAGTCCCTCTGCAGCCTTCCTGTGGGACCCCTTCAGGTATTGGAAGGCAGCTCTAAGGTCTCCGGAGTTTTTTCTTCTCCAGGTGAACAACCCCAGCTCCCTCTGCCTGTCCTCATAACAGAGGTGGCCCAGCCTTGGAGCATCTTTGTGGCTTCCTCTGGATTCATAGGAAATGTTGGAAATAATTCATCAAAAGTGTGATGCATCAATTCCTTCAGAAATTATTTAAGCATGCAACACAGAAGGTACTACCATGGTACACACACCACAGAGTGCATACAGACTCTCTTCAGTCTGAAGGCATTTCTCATCTGTCTGACTTTCCTCAACAGTGCAAGAAGTTCCCCTTTCTGCAAGGTGCAGCTCCTAAACAGTGAGAAAGTCCTTCCTGGCCTTGATTTACAGTACCTTGCATCTATACGCTTGGCTGACACCCTGTTTTCTTTGCCAGAGGTGGCCACTACAAACCCAAGTTCCACTGTTTTTGCCAAACATTCTACAGCACAGCTCTCCACAGGCCATGGTGACAAGCTTCAAAATTAACACTCTAATTCTCCCTGCTCTTCCAAGTAGGCAGCTCTGAAAGCAATGTTAAAGCACCATAGTGAAACCTTTGACCTGCTGGAAAGCAGCTCCACAAAGAAGAACCTTGAAGTCCTGGTGAACAGAAAGTTCTCCATGGGACAGCCATGTGCTTATGTGGCTAAGAAGGCCAATGGTATCCTGTGGTGCATTAAGAAGAGTGTTGCCAGCAGGTCAAGGGAGGTTCTCCTATGATCTCAGCAGGGCAGAATGTATCTGGAGTACTGTGTCCAGTTCTGGGCTCCTCAGTTCAAGGGACAGATATGCTAGAGAGTGTCCAATGGAGGGCTAGGGATGATTTAGGGAATGTGGTAGGATGAGGAGCAATGGTTACAAACTGGAACACAACATGAGGAAAAACTTCTTTACTTGTGAGGACAATGAATCATTGTAGCAGGCTGCCCAGAGAGGTTGTGGAGTCTCCTTCTCTGGACATTTTCGAAACTCATGTGAATGTGTTCCTGTGTGACCTGCCCCAGGTGGTCCTGCTCTGGCAGGGCACTTTGACTTGATGGTTCAAAGCCTGATATTCCATGATTCTGTAAGCTGTTGAATATATGTGCAAAGTACTAAGTTACAAGGCAATAAAGGACAAGAATCATGCAATGTTCTTGGAAGGCTGAAGATCCATACTACAAAGGGTGGCATCAGACATAGTGAAGAGCTCTTCCTCACAAGGCTGTGGAAGCCCTTATGTCATCTGGTTACAGCCTGGTCCATCATCTCCATGTTCAAAGTACATTCCAGCTCCTAAGAACACACACTATCTACTATGCATTATTTTAATTCTCTCAAGTCCATTTCTCTGTTTGGAATAATGTTTTTTTGCTTCATACAGTTTAGTCATGGTGTAGGAATTCCTTCTTCGAGAACAGAAACACTGGCATGGATGTAGTTGCTCAAGGAACAGAACGGGTTACTATGTCAATCCTCTTCTCTGAGCAGACCTGTTTAACCCGCTCTGAACACTAAAAACACAGCTGCCAGATGGAGCAGTATGTGGTATCCAGTTCCTTAAGAGAGGAATACCAACCAGGAACAAAGATTGGGTCTGCTCAGCCTGGAGAAGAAAAGGCTCTGGGGAGACTTGACTGCAGCCTTCCAGTAAGTGAAGTGAGCTACAAGAAAGCTGGAGAGGGACTTTTTGTAAGGGCTTGTAGTGACACGATGAGGCAATAGCTTTAAATTGGAGAAGGGGAGATTTAGACTGGACATTAGGAAGAAATTCTTTACAGTGAGGGTGGTGAGACATTGGAACAAGTCACCCAGGGAGGTTGTGGATGTCCACTCTGTGGAGATGTTCAAGGCCAGGTTGGACAGGACCTTGAGCAATGAAGTCTAGTGGAAAGTGCTCCTGTCCATGGCAGGGGGAGTGGAAATAGATGATCTTTGAAAGGTCTCTTCCAACGCAAACCATTCTGTGATTAGCTAGAGATGTTACATGTAAGGAAATTTGGATTTTTTATTTCAAAATTCTCCTTTTTTCCTAGGCAGCTGCTGCTGTCAAAGAGGGTATCAGGCTAGGAACATCTTGGTTCTGACCCAGTACAACTTTTGGAAGGCTCTGATTGAACCTTCTGTGGAGTATGTAATTACTCCACAGCTGTTCCTGTCCAGCCAGTCTTGGGGCTGGCTACTTTTCCGTGGTGAGAAAGACTTGTGAGAAGAAGGTTTAGAAAGTGAAGAAACAGGACAAGAGTGGGATGACTAAAGCGGGGATCATTAACTAACACAGTAATTAATCAATCAAGGGTAGAAGACTTCAGTAAGAAAAAAAACCAGAGAGGTGGGAGAGTCACTGCCAGTCACCACTTTTTCCAAAACACCAGTCCTGATGGAGACAGAACACTGCAGATCTGACCAACAGAGCTGGTGAAGCAGAACCTTGACTGAAGCCTGTGTGGACAGCAAAGACTTTCTGGGTATTATATAAGGGTGGTGAGCATATTTATTCTCAGCCAGTTGCTCATTAAGGCTTGGCTGTAATCTGTAGCCACTACGTAATTACTTTGTACTTTTGCATTTAACTGTGCAAAATATGTTGCTACAAGCAAGATGCTCAAGAAAGTTAACCTAAAGAGGGGAGGTAACAGACCCATGGAGAATAAGGTCAGCCTTGACCCTCTGCACTAGGTCTTCTTGCCTGAAAAGTGAAGACTTGAAGCAAAGATTGTCAACTTGTAATTTATAGTGATCTTCGGAGACTTCATCTCAGTAGGTAAAGTTTCCATTACCGGTGGTTGTAACCTAAATACAGAAATTATGATTTCCCAGAAGTCAAAAATTAAATTCCTCCCTTTCAGAGAAGCATTTAGGGATGTGAGTTATTCAGAAGTGAACACTGCCAACAGCAAGTCCTCAGGTGATGAGTTTGAAGATGCTAAAACCATATATCAAGGTTTATTGCCTGCTGGTTTGTAACTAAGCTATTACTCATCAGTACACATTCAATATGAGCGTGTGCTGTCTCTTTAAGAAGGTACTGAGAGAAACACCAGGCATTTTTTTCTCTTCTGACGCTGGCAGACACTCCTAGCATTCAAGAAGGCAGAAGCAATTAGTCATAGAAGCATCTCTGCTGATACTGAAAAGTGCAGTCAGTCTTCTGGCATTTCAAAGAATCTACAGAGCTGTACACCTGCAGACAAAATGAACTAGTAACAAACACTACTTATGATTAAGACATATGGTAGCCTTCATGAGAAGACAAGGTCCCAGTTCAAACTCCTCCATGCCAGAGCCATGACTACGGCTTATGTAAATCAGTAAACTGAGATGGGCTTTACAGGCTCATTAACAGTGGCCCACAAAGACTGACTGTGCCAAGACAATTTGATAGTTCTGACTGCTGTGCCTGCTCTATGACAACGTTTCCATGGATTTAATGACTGCTTATTTACACTAAAGTGACTTTATTTACTTGCTAAAGAAAAGAAAGCAGGCTGAGCAAATAACAAGTGAATGGACAGTGAGCACAGACTCAAGATCCCCCAGCTGAACAGTAACATTTTGTCTGGAATATTAGCTACCAAAATGACTAAAATTTGCTGCCTGGATTAAGTGACTCTGGCTATAAACCTTTATGTTTAATAACAGCTTGCTCTTTACATACCACAAGAATTGTTCACCAAACAACACAAATTACTGCTGTCTGCATATGTTACTGATCTCTGCAGCAAGATGTCACAAATCCATTTGAGATGTGTTAGAATACCATAAGCACTTGAAATGGTCATTCATGAAAAGCAACTATTCCGTCTCAGTAAACCCTTATCTATTTGGTTGGAAAATATTTAGCAGCATGTACATGAGAAGTCACTTCAAGCAGACATTTTCATAACTTCAATATCCTTCTAGTAACACTTTGATGGATGCTTATGAAGTTGTCCATTGATACACGTCTGGTGAGGAGCAGCTTAGGGACCTGTGGTTGTTCAGCCTGGAGTAAAAGAAGCTGAGGGAAGACCTTCTGGCTCTCTACATCTCCCTGAAAGGAGGTTCAAGTGAGGTGGGGATCGGTCTTTATTCCCAAGTAACAAGCGAAAGGACAAGAGAAAAATGGACTCAAGTTGCATCAGGGGATGCTTAGGTTGGATATGAGGAACAATGTCTTACCCAAAAGGGTTGTCAAGCCCTGAAAGAGGCTGTCTGGGCCAGTGGTGGAGTCCCCATCACTGGAGGGCTTGAAAAGCCGTGTAGATGTGGTGCAGTGGAATGTGGTTTAGCAGTGGACTTGGCTGTGCTGGATTAATGGTTTGACTTCGTCTTAAAGGTCTTTTCCAGCCTAAACAGTTCTATGATTTTATATGACTGGCCTGTGAAGCTAAACAAAGCCTTGATGCAAAGTAGTTGAGTGTTGTTTTAAAGGCATTGTTACAATCTAGAGGAAGGGGGAGCAGGGATTTCTTCTCCACTGCTACAGATTGTGAAAGGAAAAGCAGGACCACATAAAGTAACATTTGGCAAATGAACACTCAAACATGTGGGGTACTGGCATCTTCCACAACAGTGGCAGGCAATACTTACTGTGCAAACATGAGGCCAGTTCTCAAGCTGATGGAGCACTGCTGTGCTCAGCTCCTCCCAGTACATCTCCCGGTATATCTGTGGAATCTTTGACACCCAGACACCACTGCTGCACTTGTTCAGAATCTCTGTGATGCGACTTTGAACTTCTTCCACACGGGCAGCAGAAGGGCCAGAGGCAGCAGTTTGAGTCTTCACAGGGGAGGTATTCAAGTTTTCTGTCAAATGAAAATGTAGCCTTGAAGTAAACATAGCCTCTTCAGCAAAGACAAAAACAAGTGATCAATTACCTACTAAAAAAAATTAAAACATGGAAGCTGCCAGCATAACATCAACTCTACTATGCAGCTGTCCTGCCCAGCATGGCTTTTCAGTCACTTTCTGTTGGAGCAAGCCATGGAAACCTCAGACATTCAGTAATTGACCTGAAGGTGAATTTTCAATCGCTGCAGTAATTTTCAGAAGGCACTGCTGTACGTTTCTTCTGAATGGATCCTGAAAGAAGTTACAGATGCCTCGGACATGCTGTTGCAGAGAAGTTGCACTGAGGCAGTGTCCCAAGAAGGATAGAACATAATTTCCTTATGAGTACAAGCACCAAGAGACAGCGGCACACCCAAAGACATTCTTCTAAATTCATTCAGATGTACAAAACAGACCAATGATTTGCCTTGTGTTCTAAAATGTGTGCTGAAGGAAAGTCTGAACCCAGCACCCAGTCTTTCTGTGCTACTGCATCCAAGGAAGCCCTTCCGCAGAGCACGAAAAGAGACACCAACTGTCCAGCTGCTCCGGACAACTTCATACACTGTGCGTAGGAGCAAGGCAGTCATTATCCCAGCTGGATATTCCCATCACCAGCTTGCCTGCTCACTCATCTCTACTCTCCACCCTTGGAGAAGTGCACGTGCTACCAGACCTGAAGCTTCACGAATCAACCTGACAGGTCTTGAAGAAAGCAAACTCTTATGATCTTTCAGGTCTCTTCCAACCCAAACCATTCTATGCTTTGTCAAGCCTATCAACAGCACATCTGCTGAGAGCCATGCACACAGAAGAAATCTTTTCTAGCTGGCTAGGCTAGTGTGCTGCTTACTCCTGTAAGCCAGGTTTTCGCTCTCCTGTACCAGATCCCTATCCAGGCAGTGAAGTTAAGCACACTCCTCCTCAACCTATTCCCACTAGCTTTGTGCTTGGCTGTAACAGTTAGTACCCGAGGACTTTCCTAGAAGACAGAGGCAGGCAAGTAAACACACACATTTCTCCAGCCCCATGGAACTGACACTGAAATAGTTCACTCACAGAACTTGTTTTGAATGAAAGTAATTTTGTATCAGAAACAAAGTACCAAAATGGATTCTTCTTAAGGTAACACCAAATTTTTAGGTGAGTAGCGGAGAAAAAATGGGCAAACATACCATTTGAATCTAAGGAAGAGCTTCTGGACAGATGGACTTGCAACTCCTTCTGAAATCGTGATGGGACAGTTAGTTTCTTCTCAGATCTAAAATTGAAAAGAAAAACAGCTTTAAAGCATTCTGCTGGCTCTGAACAGTATTCTGTTTTCTTATAGGACATAGACATAAAACTTATCTCACATATTTCTAGCAGGCCCAAAGGACAAGACCAGTACTCAAAATGTCCTGGCTTGGATGATAACCTGATAAGCAGCAAAAAACCAATCAACTGGTGGTTTCTAGCTAGCTTTTTCTCATTATCCTGATCATTGTGAGAAACAAAACACACATGGATAAAACATTAGCATTGGCCTTCTATGACAGGGTTACACAGCTGAAGAGCAACTGATGTAATCCACTTGAACTTGTGCAAAGTATTTGACACTGTCCTGCACAGCATCCTTGACTTGAAGTCGGAAAGACAGAGACCACTCAGCATGTAAGGGATTGCTTGACTGGTCACACTTACAGAGTTGTGATCAATGGCTCAAAGTCCAAGTGGAGACCAGTGACGAGTGTGCTCCTCAAGGGTTGACACTGGGACCAGCACAGTTTAATACCTTTGCAAAGTGACAAAGACAGCAGTATCAAGTGCACTCTCAACAAGTTCGTCAGCACCACCAACCTGTGCATTGTAGTTGGTAAGTCTGAGGAACAGGATGTCCTCCAGAGGAACCTTGACAGGATTGAGAGGTGGGCCCACAAAAACTTTATGAGACCTGACATGGTTCTGTGACTGCATCAGTGCAATCACTAATATTAACAAGGACCACGGAGTAAAGGGCTGGAGAGCAGCCCTCTGGAAAAGGATGTAGGGTGCTGGTGGGTGCAGAGTTGGACATGAGCTGGCACCAAGCACTGCCAGCCCAAAGCCAGCTGTGTCCTGGGCTGATCCCCAGCAGCATGGGAAGGGAGGGGATTCTGTCCCTTTGCTGTGCCTGGTGAGATCCCCCACCTTGCAGTGCTGGGGCCAGCTCTGGAGTCCTCAGCATAGCACAGACAGGGATCTGTTGGAGATGGACCAGAGTAGGCCACAAAGATGACTATGAAGTACATGCCCTGTAAATACTGGCTGAGAAAGTTGAGGCTGTTCAGCCTGGAGAAGATTCACAGAATCACAGAATGTCAGGGGCTGGAAGGGACCTCAAAAGATCACAGAATCATAGAATCAGCCAGGTTGGAAGACATCTCCAAGATCATGCAGTCCAATCTATCACCCAGTCCTATCCAATCAACTAGACCATGGCACTAAGCGCCCCAACCAGTCTTTTCTTGAACACCTCCAGGGATGGCAACTCCACCACCTCCCTGGGCAGCCCATTCTAATAACAAATCACACTCTCTGTGAAGAACATCAAGTCCAACCCCCCTGACAGAGCAGGAGCATCCCAGCAAGTAGGAAATCAAGAAAGGGAGCCAGAAGACCCACACAGTTAAGTAAGGAACTGCTAAGCAAATTTAACCAGAAGAAGAGTCTACAGATCATGGAAGGCAGGGCTGGCCACTTGGGAAGAGTACAAGACTGTTGTCAGAAGATATAGGGAGGCAAGTAGGAATGCTAAGGCCTCACTGGAACTCAACCTTGCAAGGGAGGTTAAGGATAACAGAAAGGCCTCTTCAAATACATTGCAGGAAAAGCTAACATTAGAGGTAATGTAGGCCCTCTGCTGAATGAAGTTGGTGCCCTGGTGACAGAGGACACAAAGAAGGCAGTTACTAAATGTCCATCTATGCTGTTGGAGTCTGTCCTCAGGAGTCCCTGACATCTGAGGCACCAGAGAAAACATGACAGAGGAGTCTTCCTTGATTGATGAGGACCAGGTTAAGGAACAGTTGAGTAATCTGGACATCCCTAAGTCCATGGGTCCTGATGGCATGCACCTGCAGCTGCTGAGGGAGCTGGCACAGGGTATTGCCAGACCACTCTCCTCCACCTCAAGTCATGAGGGACAGGAGAGGTGCCTGGGGAGTGGAGAAGGGCAAACATCACTCCAATCTTCAAGAAGAGTAAGGAGGACCCAGGCAACTATAGACTGGTCAGTCTCACCTCCACCCCTGGAAAGGTAATGGAGATTATCCTCAGCACTGTCCTCAGGCATATAAAGGACAGAAGGGCCATTAGGAGCAGTCAGCATGGTTTTACCAAGGGGAAGTCATATTTGATCAACTCAATAGCCTTTTATGAGGACATAGCCAGGTGGCTAGATGACGGCAAAGTGGAGGATGTGGTTTATCTTGATTACAGTGAAGCATTTAACACTGTCTCCAGGGACACCTCAGTGTGACCTTTTAGTACTTAAAAGGGACCTATAGGAAAGATGTGGAGGGGCCCTCGATAAGGGAGCATAATCAGATAGATTTAGATTGGATATAAGGAAGAAATTCTTTTACTGTGAGGGTGGAGAGACACTGGAACAAGTTGCTGTGAATGCCCCATCCCTGAAAGTCTCCAACATCAGTCTGGATAGGACCTTAAGCAACCTGGCCTAGTGAAAGGTGTCCTAGCCCATGAGAAGGAGGTAAGAACTTGATGATCTTTACAGTTCCTTCCAACCTAAACTACTCTATTGTTGTATGCAAAGGAAAGCATCTAGGCCTTATAACACAGTTGATGGTCCTGCGTTTTCTATATTCAGCCTCTCTACTTGGTCCTTTGAACATCTTGCAGTTGTTGGTTATACGAAAAGACTCTTCTAACACTCCACCTGCATCACAGAAAACCTTCTGAGCATAAATCCCCACACAAGCAGCAGCAGTCTCATCTTAGGTGTGCTGTGATTGGTCATGTAGATGCTACCAGAAATCTAGAACTGCATCTCTCACATATATTTACCAGTATGGAGAACTCCAAGCAGGATGGATAACCAAGGAAGAAGAGTTCTTTTAAGAGAAGCAGACTCAAAAGATACTGCCACCATTGCTAGGCAGCAAGCAAAAGAAATCCTTGATCTAACTACGTGGGTGATGGAGACTGTCCTGCCACTGCTGCCTCCCAGTAGGAATCTATAGCTGTGTTGCAGTGCTCAGTGCTACGACTTTAAGCCACACATGAAGTGACATAGATGACATGAGTGCATGGTAAGCCAGCAGGAACTGCAGCACATTTCCAGTGCGGAAATGTTTCCCTTTCTACTCATGTCATCTGGAACACCTTGGAAACGAACCTGGAACAAAAGACTGATGATCTCCTTTTATGTTCAGACACAAATTTGATTTGGGTTACTCTCAAAATATTTCACAGAATAACACAGAATTAACCAGGTTGGAAAAGACCTTCAAGATCATTGAGTCCAACCTATCACCTAATCCTTCTAAGTGCTCATGGCACTAAGTGCCTCATCCAGCCTCCTCTTAAACACCTCCAGGGATGGGGACTCCACCACCTCCCCAGGCAGCCCATTCCAATGCCAATCATTCTTTCTGTGAAGAACTTCTTTCTAACATCCAGCCTAAACCTGACCTGGCACAGTTCAAGACTGTTCTCTTGTTCTGTCATTGGGTGCCTGGGAGAAGAGACCAACGCCCCCTGGCTATGACCTCCCTTCAGGTAGCTGTAGACAGCAATGAAGTCACCCCTGAGCCTCCTCTTCTCCAGGCTGAACACCCCCAGCTCCCTCAGCCACTCCTCACAGGGCTGTGCTCCAGCCCCCTCACCAGCCTTGGTGCCCTTCTTGGGACACATTCAAGCACCTCAACATCTTTCTTAAACTGAGGGGCCCAGAACTGGAGACAGGACTCAAGGTGCGGCCTAACCAGTGCTGAGAATGACCTCAGGTCAGAAAGACCTTCCAGGCCCTGCTGGCCACACCATTCCTGATACAGGCCAGGATGCCATTGGCCTTCTTGGCCACCTGGGCACTCTACTGGCTCATATTCAGTTGCTGTCAGTACCCCCAGGTCCTTCTCTGCCTGGCTGCTCTCCAGCCACTCTGTCCCCAGGCTGTAGCACTGCATAGGGTTGTTGCAGCCAAAGTGCAGAATCTGGCACTTAGACTTGTTCAAACTCATGGCACTGGACTGTGCCCATCTGTCCAGGTCCCTCTGCAGAGCTCTCCTACCCTCTAACAGGTTGACACATGCTCGCAACTTCACATCGTATCTTCTTGTGTCTCCTTCTGTGTTCAACAGCTCTCCCTGAAACAGTGGTGCTAACACCTGCCTTGACCTCACCAGTATTGAGCTCTGAAACCACACAAGGATCCTGTGATGTACTGTTTGCTCACACAGACCATGGTGGTCTTATCTCTCCAAAGACAGAACTGAACACAGACAACAGTAATGCCAACACACTCCTACCCAGGATGCAGGTATGGACACCTCAGAGAATCACAGAATGTCAGAGGCTGGAAGGGACCTCAAAAGATCATCCAGTCCAACTACCCTGCCAGACCACACAGGAATGCATCCAGGGGGTTCTGATTATCTCCAGAGAGGGAGACTCCACAACCCACCATGGCAGCCTGTTCCAGTGTTCTGTCACCCTTTCCAGGAAAACATTCTTCCTCATGTTTACATCAAACTTCCTATGCCTCAGCTTCCACCCCTTGCCCTCCATCCTCTTGGCATTCACCCTTTACATCTTTATAAACATTGATGAGGTCACCTCTCAGCCTCCTCCTCTCCAAGCTAAAGAGCCTCAACTCCCTCAGTCTCTCCTTGTTTAAGGGAGATGTTCCACTCCATCTTCTTTGTGGCTCTGAACTCAACGGTCTCAAGTAGCTCTATGGCCCTCTTGAACTAGGGGGACCAGAACTGGACACAGCACTCCAGATGCAGCCTCTTCAGGGCAGAGTAGGGGCACAGGAGAACCTTTCTCTACCTACCAGTGACACTCCTTTTAATATGCCCCAGAATGGCATTGCTCTTCCTGACCACAAGAGCACACTGCTGGCTCATGGTCAACCTCCCACCCATTAGGACCCCCAGATCCCTTTCCCCTTTGCTGCCTTCCAACAGGTCAGTCCCCAACCTATACTGATGCTTGGGGTTGTTCTTGCCCAGAGGCAAGACTCCTTGTTGAATTTCCTTGCTGTTTGCAAGACCTCGTGCTCCTCAGCTGCTAGAAACTGCTCTCAGAAGTAGGCCTCCTAGCCAAGGCAGCAAGAAGAAAACAAAAGAGCAGCCTGGCCCTTCTCAAATTCTTGACCAGCCACGCAGCCTTGCCAAGCCCCTACAGGCTGCTGTAGCCAAGCACAGTTAACATTTCACTCCCACACATCACTGCCCTGGAGCAAAGGGAATACATGCTCTTTGGTGAGGCCCATTCAGCTCTGCTCTCTAGTCCTTGCACAGTGCTACCTCAGCAGCAAAACCAGCTGCTGGCCAGCAGCGGATGCTGTCTGCTCACCCAAGCAAGGGAGTCATCAAGAGTCAAAACTTCTCGGCCATGCCATTGCTTTCCAGCTTCAAGGGTCTCTGCACTTAGCCTTACAAGCAAGGTCCCTCCCATCTTCTGTGGGTTTGAAGGCCCACAGCAAGATGTTTATGATGTGAACTCAACAAGTGATGCTACAAAGACAGTATCAGATCCTGCAACAGCATCTGCAAGAAGGTCTGAGAAGGCAGCAGGAAACAACCTGTCACAACTGCAGCTACCTTTAGCAGCTCCACCATGTCATCTGGGTGTTCCAGGACAAGGACAATCAGCCTGTTCCCCTTCCACATAAAGATATGCAGTGCAAACACCACAGAGCAGTAAAGAGGTGGGACACAGACTCTGGCAACCACACATGAACTGCCATTTGCAGCCTTCCTGTGGTAATTCACTGCAAAATGCTGAGTGAAGCACCAAGGCAAGTCAGCACCCAGACAAAACCTGTCAGTGGGAGAATATCTTGCAAAGACAAGTAACACACATCTAAGACAGCAGGCCAGAGCCTCATCCCAGACTGGAGAATGGGGCAGAGACAAGCTGTGTCACCTTCAGGACTTCTCCAGTCAACATGTGCTGAGCTCATCCAGACACAATCACAGGCACATGCTGGCAATGCTGCTGGAATAAGTCCCCTGAGTCTGTGCCAGCTGCCTACGAGGCTGGTGGGAACCCAGGACTTTTGTGGGGATGCTGCTCACACCTCCAGCCCTTCGCACATTGGTTTGGGGTCAGGACCTCCTACCTCAAAGCACAAGCAACTGCAGCAGCTGTGGGGGCACAAAACATTCTCAGCATCAAGGACATCAGCCATGGATCTGGTCAGTCTTGCTGCAGACTGGCCAAGTCGAAACAAATCAATCTAGTCACATGGGCCACTATACAACATTGCATTCAACAAGAATATGATCCTCTTCCTCATGAACTCTCCCAAGGACAAAAGGAACTAACTTGTCAAGAACTGCTCTGCCTATCCTGAGACAGATGACCTCGGTCTTTTTCCAAGTGACACTTCAAAAAACCCAACCCATCTACAAACACAGAAAAGAGATGATCTGTGGACACATGCCCCACCCTCCTCTGTGCAGCAGCTTTCTCAACAAAGCAAAGCTGGTAACAGATTTCTCCACTGCAGCTCCAGCCAGCTGGCTCAGGAGCAGAAGAACAGAAGTTAGGTCAGTCCACACTCACACCATTAGGAGCTGTGCTGCAGCAGAGAGGCAAATCTTCAGGCCTCTCACTCCCTTCACCTGCTGCTCACCGCACACCTCCCTTTGCAGGCCTTTAACCGCTCCTCACATGGCCCCTGCCAGCTCCTCCAGCTTCCTCACTGCTTCTGACACCACCTTCCTCTCCACCTGCTGCCTGCCAGCCAGCAGGCTCCCTGCTGCCGTCTCCACCTGCCTCTCCTCTCCTCCACAGTTCTGCCTGGGTACATCCACAAGCTGCTCCTACAGCCACAGCCTGACTTGCCCACGGACACCAGGAGCATCTCCCACCCTTGGCAGAGGCCCTGCCCACCCCAGCGTATCCACCTGGAGCCAGCATGACAGGAACTTCCCAAACACGGTCACCGGCAGAGCGCAGGCACAGCCAGAGGCCCCCTGTGGAGCAGCCAGAAGGTTCCCAGGCAGTGCCACCAGCCCCAGGAAAGCTCTTGGCTCGCAGGCACAGGAGCTGAGTGGTCGCTGCTCTCGCCAGTGCTGCGAGACCATCCTCACCTCCCCCAGCACACCCACGGGACTCACACCGGGGCAGGACACACCTGCTTTCTGCAGGTCTTCCAGAAACAGCAAGCACCAGGCCAGGATGAAACTGCCACTCTGCCGTGGAAGCAGCACCCACGGCCACTCCATTCAGGGCCAGGATGACTTCTGACCCAGCCCGCTGACCCACACAGGATTAGCACCACAATCACAGCTCCAGAGACTCAGCCCAGCCACAAAGAGGGAGCAGCAAACACTTGCTCACCACCATCAGCTGACGGCCCTGGCAGCTGAAAACAACTCAGAAAGAGAAATGATGGGGCAGCAGCTGGGTAAAGCCACCGGGATTAGGGAGGCTCAAAGGGGGATCAAAACAGGCACGGCCCAGCAAACAGCTAACCCAGCAAAAGACCAGCTCCAGCCCTCCCTCAGCTCACCAAACATGGGCAGCCAGCTGCTGGGGCCTGCCACACCAGGAACGGCCACAAACACTGAGGCTGCAAGGGACAGGTTGGGCAAGTGTCAGAGAGCAGCCACCTGCACGCAGCCATGGCCCTGGCAGGCACCATCACCTCTCCCCTACACACAGACTCCCTCCTGCTTTCCATTACCCTGGCCAGGAGCAGCCTTCCTGTGTTCTGAAAGAGAACTATCTTGGACATGTGCCCATGCACACCTCTAGAAGGCACTGGGTGGTGGCCACACTGGGTATTTGTTTTTCTTAGGAGCTGATGAACAGATCCTGAAAGAATGAGAGCACTGGAACAGGTTCCCATCTGAGTGTGTTCCTCTGTGACCTGAAGTAGTTTATGGTCCTGCTCTGGCAGGGGGGTTGGACTCAATCTCTTTTGGCCTCTTCCAACCCCTGACAACTTGTGAAACAGTGACATCCACAGATCCCTTGGCTACATTGATCCCCAGAAGACATGGGAGCAGGTCAAGAGCACAAAGTAGCTACAGAGAAATCCAAAGCAAAGGGTCACCCACCCCCCTGGTAAGTATCCAAGCCACATTCAAACTTTACCTTTTGGAAGGGTATGAGCCTGGATTTCCATGTCCCAGAACACAATCATGGGATGGCAGCATTCAGAGGTCCACTACACCTCAGCTGCCCTCATTCACATACACACACACTGACCTGTTCACCACAGTGACGTGTCTGTGCATGGGGATTTCTTTAGATGGTCCACTCCCAGCAGCTGGGGTCAAGGCAGACCGTGCACTTTCCACATTGGATTTGCCCATTCCACATGTCAATCCTCTGCCTCGTGGTTGCCGAGGGACAGGCCTCCTGCTGCCTTCTTCTGACATGCTCAAAGGCCTGGGCTGTCGCAAAGTTCCTTTGGGCTTTCCTAAAGAGTTTGCAGATGTAACTGTGAGTAGTGTCGTCCTCCAGCCAAGCCAAAGAGACCTCAGGCTCAGCTCCCTCCTGGAAGTCCACACTTCAAGAGAAGACAGTTAAGAAGGATGCTCTGAACCGTAGCCATAGCCCTCTTTGACACAGCACTGTGACCCACACCCAAGGATTCACAAACCAGAGTCTCCACCACTGTGTTGTAGCAAGCAGAGAGACAGAAGACCCATCTGCCTTTACAGTCTTGGAAAAGCCATGTGCCTGTGAAGTCCCACAACAGATCATGTCCCAGGTGGAATTCATGGTCAGGCTGCCCTTTACCACCCAATGGTAGCAGCAGCTCCCACAAGAGATGCAGCACATGCAGCCCAATTCTACCTCTTTGGCCACCTCCTTCACTGCTATTCAAAGGGTTTCTTCTCTACCCTACCCTGCAAGCTGCTTCCTCCCAGACTCCCACTACACAGCAGTGGTTACTAAATTAACACCTGCAGAGGAACACACCACATAGCCTCCAGGCTATAATGGGAGAATCAAGCTCTTGGTTACTTCCCTGTACTACACTAATTCTGGTGGGATCAAGTAATTCGGAGGGATGACAATGAACCACTTTGCCTTTAAAAATCATTGCTGTTTAATCGGAATATGTGTCACCATTTCTGCTTCCCAGCTAGAGGGTAGATTGTTGGACTGGTCACAGGACAGCAAGAAGAAGCAAACCCTTTGTTACAGACAAGAACAGGGGAATACAAACTGTGAGATTCTTTGCTGCTCAACCTGAAAACTTGCAGGCAGATGGGCTTTGTGTAGGCCTGATCCTGAGGTATCCCACTGACAGTGACACAGCAGCAAAGGAAACACCACAACACAGAGGAAGGATGACCCCACAGGCTCTGGGAAAATGCTGTGTCAGCAGTCTACACATAAAGACATAAGGGTACAAAAAGCAACCCCTGGATATCATTATTGTGGCACCAGTGCACATGCATCAGCCACAGGAGCTGCTGCAACATCCACAGGTGATGCTGCAGGAGTGTCTTCTCACTGCAAGGACATGACTCATCCCTGTGCTGAGCTCAGACTCAAGAAAATGAGTTGGCTCACGCCACACTTCTCACCCACAGCTCAAACACGTTTCTTACAGCAGCATAAGGAGCTGGAATTGAAGCCAAGTGTCCATCAGGAGCTCTTCATGCAAGATCATTCACATCTCATGTATATGCTCGGGTACCATGATCTAGTTGATTGGATAGGGCTGAGTGATAGGTTGGACTGGATGAGCTTGGAGGTCTCTTCCAACCTGGCTGATTCTGTGAAGGGGTTCCTCCCTGACCATAGCTTGCAAGCATGAGCACCATTGTCAAGAGCACTCTCTGTTCCCAGGAACTCCACACACAACTCGTGGCCAGTAGTGACAAAGCCTCACGGTCAAGACTTCAGCTCCAGCAGCTGTTGGGCTGGTCACAGGAGAGCAAAGGCAGACCCTGTTGCTGCCTGGGGACTTACCTGCTAAGGCAACTGGAGACGTGTTCTTCAGCCTCATTTGGCAGTTCACTTGCCTTCCCATTTTCCTCTTGGAACTCCTCTGCCGGGCCACCAGTTGTGCAATTTGCATAGTCTCGCTGCAAGCAACAGCATGGCAGATGACCTTGTTGGAGGAAGAGGAGAGTCGGTGAGGCCCACGCTCATCCACAGCTCTCAGGACTTCCAACCATTTCCACTGTTAACTGCTGGGTTATGCAGTAGACATGTACTCTGGAGACCTCCCTCTCCTGTGGTGTATCTCCAAAACCAGTAAAGCAGACAGCCAAGTCCACCAGAGCACCTCCGTCACCTTCCCACGTTAGGTTGGGAACAGCCTGGTTTCTCACTCCTATCCCACAGCCTGACCACCTCACTTTATAATCCTAAGAAGCCACAGGTTTCCAGCCTTCTCTTGTTCCTCCTGTCAAGACTAGCCACTCCCTGAATAGGTGCAGGAACCCTGCTCCAGTAATCCCCCAGCATGTCTAGTACATGCTTTCCCACTCAGAGGAGATATGACCCAAACTTCTGCAGTGTTCAGGTGCTGACAGGTTACAAAGAGAAACGGACAGGTACTGCTCTGAGGTTCAACATGGACACAGGCAGCCACCCAGAAAACCCTGAGCGAAAATCAGGAGTCTGTGGTCCCAGAGGTTCTCTCCATTGGTCTCAGCCATGCTCTGTGACAGCATGACAGCTGAAAAAGTGGTTCTTGCACAGCACTGCTACCCTCATAAACATGGTCCCCAACAAGCAAGAGAGTTGACAGCTCAGAACAGGAAAAGCTTGAGCACTCGGCCAACACCTCTGAAATTTAGCCAATAGCAGCTTCAGGAAGGACGTTTTCTCACAAGACAGGCAAGGTAACCAAAGCAGAAAAAACTGAATGCCAAGACAAAAAAATCAACTGTTTGCTAAGCAAGAACAGCTTGCTCCAGAGCTCTCCTTGGCCTCTCAGACTGACACAAACAGCCCAGGGAAATATAAGCAGAGCACGAACAACACTAGAAATAAGGTAGTGCTCTTGGCCTACAGCAGTACAATCCAGATCATCCTTTCCCTCTTCTTCTTCCTCCACTGCACACCCAGCATCTTGCACCCAGCTGGCTGCCTCGACAGCCATGGAAGGGCAGTCTTCTCCTTCTGAGGGACGCCCCTCCCATCCAAGGAATTCCTGCTTATAAATCTGTCAGTGTACTCCCTGAAGAGTCAACACCCACGCATAAGGCGTACCAGCAGCCTCACCATTGCTGTGGTTAAAAGTAAGGAATCACAGAAAAGTTGAGACTGGGCAACACCTCCTAGAGACCATCTCACACAGCATCCCTGCTCTGAGCAGCATCAACTAGACCCTGTTGTTCAGGATATTGTCCAGTTGGGGGTGGAATATCTTCAAGGATAAAGACTTCTCAACTTTGCATCCACTGAAATCCCCAGGAATTTCTCTGACAAGCTACTTCCCAAGGCTACACTCTTCACCAGGTGCAGCAATTGGCATTTCCCTGCACTGAACTGTACAGCATTCCTGTTGTTGCAGTTCTCCAGCTTGTTGAGGTCCCTCTGACTGGCAGCACACCTATCTGGCTCTATCAGTCACCTATAAATGTGCCGAGGGTGATCTCTGTCCCGTTATATAGGTGACTCACAAACATGTTAGCATTTTCCCAGCATCAGCAGCCTTTGGGACATACCATTGCTGACTGACAGTCTCCTGATGGGTTTTGTGACACCTTTTATGGGACACACTGTCAGAAGCCTTACCAGCATTCAAATAAACTATACCAAATGCTCTCCTCTCACCCACCTCACCATTTATCTCATTTTGCAGGGGTACCATTTTGGCCACATATGATTTTCTCTGGATGAATCCACAGTGATTCCTTCTACTTGTCTTTTTGTCTTCCACACATCTGAAATAGCTTTCTAGAGTCAGTTGCCTTCTACACACCTAAAGAAGGTGCTTTTAATGATGGAATTGAGTAGGTAACTTGTCCATCTGTATCATACTCCTGCAGCCTTACTTTCAAAGCAGTCACTTAGGTAAGAGAAACTGTCACACACTGGACTACACCAGGTGGAGTCTTATCTTAAGCGAAAGGTGAAACTCAGATCCCTGACCCTTCACTCTTTCAGAGGAATATGAGCAACAACCTGTGCTGCATGGTTTGAGTATGGATTTGAGAAGGCTTCAGTGAAATGAAGATAGCCTTAGCTCTCCAATGGCTCTACCTTCTTCTAAGCTTTTCTATTGTTCCTGTTTTTTCTCCTGTTGGCTGTACAGCTAACCACGTGCTCTAAGGACTCTCTTCAGAAGCATGCTCTGGCAGTGCTCTAGGAGCTGGTGGCACTCTGTCTTAGCTTTCCTGTTATTGAAGTTGACAATAATAAATGTAATTTTTTTCTTAAGCCTATGCAGACTTGTTTGAACAGTGTCTTTATACTCCTCCCAGGATGCTTCTAACTGCCCCCACCTCACACACACTTGCTTTTTATGGTTGAATTTTGACAGGAGCTCCCTGTTCATCCATGTGTGCCACCTAACAGCTCTGGTTTTTCCCCTTGGTTGCTGGGATGAACCATTCTTGGGAACAGAGGAGGCAGTCCTTGAAAATCCACGACCTCTCCTGGACCACTCTTCTCTCCAGGATTGTATCCCATGAGAGTTTTCCAAGCACATTCCAGAACAGGCCACAGTCCACTCTCCTGAAGTTCTGGACTCTGGATCGTACTGGTTGTTTTATTCCTCTCCTGTCAGGCTCCTCAACACCATCTCATGGCTGTTGCAGCTAGGGCTATTTCCCAGCCTTTACATCCCCAAATAGTTCTTCCTTGTTTCAGTCAGGTCCACCAAAGCAGCTCCTCTGCAGCTCATCACTTGTGTCAAGAAGTTGTCACCACTGCAGCCCAGAAATGTTCTGGACTACCCACGCTTGGCTGTCTTGTCCCTGCAGCCGATAAGGCAGAGGCTCAAGCCTTCTGTGAGGACCAGGGCCTGCAAATGTGAGGCTTTCTGCAGCTGCAGGAAGAAGAGATCACCTGCTTTATCCACCCCTTCTTCCCAACAGAGCCACCCTAACCTCCCCCACACGGCTGATCTCTCTGCTACCCACAAGCCGTAAGCTCCTGCTGTCTCCTCAGCCATGCAAGGCTGTGCTGCTCTCATGTTCAGAGGGGCTCACAGAAACTCTCCCTCCTCACTGTCCCAGCCCATCATTCCTCAGCACTTTGTGTCCATCCATGGCAGCATAGCAGTTGTCCATGACTCCAACGAGATCACAGCCCCCCCAGGGCATGCAGACCTCCAGCTTCTCCTGGCTGTGCCCCATGCTGTCAGCACCTGTGTACAGGCACTTTCAGTGATGTGCCCAACTTTACCAGCTGCCAGAGAGCGATGCAGGAGCTCCTTCTGCTTCTGGCTAGCAGGCATTTCCCATTGTGTAACACAGATGCATGTGGGAATGACCAGGCTTGGTTCTGCTCTGTTCTCAAAGTCTCAATGTAAAAGATTTTTTTTTTTTGGTTCCTACACAGTTTATCACCATTTCAAAAATACACATTTTCACATCTATGGTACATTTCAAGTTGTTCCTGCTGCTAATGTCCTTTTTTTTTCCTTGCTTTACTACCATAGTGTCTCTAAGTTTAGTATAAATGGCGATGAAATTAGAATGAATTCTGATGTAAAAATGTGTGCTTTTTACTGGATGAATTCACTTGAGGCAGAGCAAAGAACTCCCCAAAATCCTATTTTTTGGAGGGGTCTATTTGAGTATACATTAGTTTCCTTGGAGGAAGGTGCAACCATATGCTGCTTGTAACTGAATACAATGCTAAACTCCTCAAAATGACACAACCACCTGCTGCAGGTGCACAACATTTCAGAGTCTGAGTTCCCTTGCTGTGTTTTCTGTAATCTAATCCTTCTCCTGCTGAAAACTGAACACACACTTATCACTTGAAGGAATAATTGTCAGCCTTCATCTTGCCTACATTCAAGGAGGCTAAATTGGCATTTAGCATCAAGAGGAACAGGCGAGAATTTTTATCACTGCTTTCCCAACACATCCAGTCTGCTCAGCATCACTTACCCAGGCAATATTCACCTCACACAAATCCTCTGATTTAAGGACCAAATAAAAATGTATGAAGGTTGAACTTGATGATCTTAGAGGTCTTTTCCAACTTTAATGATTCTATGATTCCCTGTAGCACTTTAAGATCAATGTATGTTTATTCACTGCCCACTTTATAGGATTGCTTGTCGAATAAGTTTAGTGGTGTGTTGTGGACAGCTGCCCTAGCACTAAGGGAAGTCCTTTCAAGATTGCCTAGCCTGCAGCAGGATCTCTGCTAGCAGATCTCTGTGTGAGTGCATTGTGCTTTCCTGCCCCACCGTATCACAAAGGAATTAAAGGGAGAGGCAAGGGTCTTGGCAGTCTTTTTGGAGGACAGTGTATATCCAGGGCAAGGGTGAGAGACTGTTGAGACTACCTGCTCTTACAGCAGGATTGTTGTGGATTGTCTGACCTTCTAAATGAGCTCACTGAACAAAGACCAAAACATTATCCTGAAGTACTGACCAGGAAAGCATGCAGGAGAAGTCCCAGGTAGTTACTAGCCCATGCCAGTGTGTAACCACACTTGCCACCCTCTGCTTAATGTCTGCCCAGGAAACACTCTGCACAGTAGCAACATAATGGTCATGAAAGTGCAGTGCCAGCTCAGTTTTTGCATCTATCCTGCCTTCCAGGTGTTTGCAGGGTGCTTCTCTCACTTGTTTCTGTCATGTAGGGCATAGGTGGCACTCCTAAACCAAAGTCAGTCTTGCTACCTGAAGACTCCTGTTTAGCAGCTTTCTCCTTTTCCACCTCTCAAAGTCACATTTTGCTCTTTGCTAACGGTTGTTACAGAGAAGGCACCGCCTCTACTGCTATCCAGGAGCCCTTGAGGCTCCCAGCACACATCGTATTAGAGGATAAGAGAGGCTCTCAAGGGAATGGGAGGATACCAAATTACACCCTGCAAGGCCGTAGTTAGAAACACATGGCTATCTGCCAGAGACACCACGAGAAAGTGTTCAACTGCAGCACCATAGATATTCCCAGAGCCACCTGCATTCATGTTACTGATGCAGCTGCAGCTGATGTAGGCATGGAGCCAGTGAAAAAGAATCCTGAATGTGGCTATCTGCTGGGTAACCAGCCCCATTTCCAGACATCAACACAACACTCTCATCACACTCTTCACAGCTAACCTGGAAGACCTAGTTCTGAGTTTCCAATGCAGCTGAGTCAACAGCACAGCTCAGCCTTAATTGCTGTCCCTCCAGATCTGCAGCAACAGCCATGTGTTGTGACAAAGATCTGCCAGCTTTTCCTTTCCTACAGTCCAGACTTCAGGAACTGAGACATGGCTTCAAGAAGAAAGATGCTTGAACCTCTCCACTCAAACAGATCATCTACAAGTCTTCCAACTCAAACCCAGGAACTTTACACCACAGGCCGAGGAGGCCTATGGTTGTGGCAAGCTGCTTCCAAGCTGGCAGCCAGCAGGAGACAGGTGGCTAGTGACCAGACACCAGGCTAGCGCAGCAAGGCTAAAGAACAGCAGAAACCTCTCACACCACACTAACGTTCTCTGCTGAGCTCATGCTCCACTTCTTGACTTCTGTGCCAACTCCTTGTTCCTTGCAGACTTGCTAAGCTGAGGTGTTCCTGCACCAGACTCCTCATATGCTTGGGTTCTTGTCCATCTCAGCAGGTCTTCAGAGTCTTGCAGCACTGCAGCTCACAAGAGGCAGGAGTGCTAAGCCTGAATCAACCACTGTCAGCTTACAAGCAACAGCAACCACAACAGTTTTGTAGTAGGAAGATGATGATGCTAAATCTCACTCTGAAGAGAAGATCAAGACAAGCACAAAATTCAAACTTCTCTGAAGTCTCAAGACAACCCACCAATAGTCCCACACCCAAGAATCAGAAATGCTGAGACAGGGGCCAGAAGTCAACAGCCACCCAAACAGTCTTTCCACACAGAATCCAGACTTCTGGAGAAACATCCCAGAACATTCTTCCTTTTGCAAACACTGCTTCCTGCTGTACAAGCAACAGGCAGAAAAGTAAGGGACACCAAGTCTATGTCATAACTTCACTTCTCCCAGCACTAGTGCACCACTGTGCTACAGTACTCTTCTCAGAAATCCATGGCACAGACAAAGATAAAGTCATGGACCATGCAGGCTTGGCAAACACAAAAGTCACTGCTGAACTGTAAGTAATTCTTACCTCTCCCATTTTGTTCTCTTCCATTCTGACCACTCCTGGGATGCTTGCCAAGTAGGCTTCCAGTGTGCCATATCCTAGGTGCCTGAAGGGAATCCACTCACCGGTCAGGGATTTGTATTCACCCTGAAGCTCTGACAAAGGTACACCATTTTTGAAGGGAAGGAGAACAGCTCGCAGTGTTTTTGCAGTAAGTTCAGGGTTCTGCATCTTCACCTGATTAAAAAAGAAAAAGGAAAAAAATCATTTTTATATACACAGGCTAAAAATACTAGCTTTAACTACTCTACCTCCCACCTCCAACAAGCAAGAATACAATGCTTCACCTTTGGAGACTTTGATACTTCTGGGTTCTAGGGGTCTGCCAAGCAGAGTGTGGCATGAAATAAAAGAGGTATGTTGTAAAAAAAAAGCAGCAGAAAGAGCACAGCAGCCCCTGTGTATGGGCTGTCCCTGCCACATAGCCACATGGTTAGAAGAGAGGTGGGCCTGCCAGTGAACTGGCCCATGTCACTGTCCACAGGGCCAGGACTTCCAATGGGTTCAGAACAGGGACCTGCTACCCCCCTGACTTTGGCACCACAGAGACACTGGGAAGTTCACAGCCACTCCTCCCTCATGCAAACCTGCAACCCCACACCAATGCCCATGGGTGGGTTTCATCTCCGCCACGGAAGCCCCATGCACCCAGGCCATGCCATGCTACATCTTACCCACAGGCACATGATGCCTTGATGCCACAGACGCCTCTTCAGAGAGAAAACCCAACAGAAGTGAAACCCATTCACTGCAAGCCAGGGTCTGCAGACAGCAGGGGCAGCAGACAGCCAGGGCCAACATCACTCCACCTCGTTCAGGGGTGACAGCCCCATTTACAGAAACACATGCTCACCACTGTGGCACAAGCAGCCTGCTGCTTCATCTCCAACAGCACATCCCCCGTTGCTACAGGCAGATGCCGGAGAACAGATACACCTGCCAGGAAGGGCTTCCACCTGGCAAGGCTGAGCAGCACAGAAGGTGGTTTCAAAGCAGGTGCCAGAGCTACCCAAAGCCTTCCACTCACCTCACAGCTCTGCACACACTCAAGGCTCCTCCAGGGCCAGACAGGCATACTTGTGAAATACCAGGAGCTCCAGGCACAGCACTGTCTGGCAGGCTCTGTGCTCCTCAGCTGGCATTCTTCTCCCAGTCACTCACTGCAGGAACAGACTCTCCACAGAAACCTCCTGACCATGATTGCTGACCAAAGCCAGAGAGAGCTTCCGCACAACCCAGGAACCAATCCGCTTCTGAAAGCACAGACTGCATGCAGGGGTGAGTCTTGACAAGCTCCTGTGCTTGAAATGCTTCACCTTCACCCCGCAGCAACTAACAGAGAGCACTAGCACAGTCAGTGGCATGGGAGAAAGCAGCCTCCACTCTCCTGAAGTGTCTCTAGCTCAAAAAGCAGGACAGTCCCTCAATGACAACCACACCAAGGTGGGTAGTGGCTGCTTGCATACCTGCACTTTACTCTCTCCTAATGGGTGCAGCATCAGGTAGCTGTCTGCAACAGCAGCATTCCTATGTGGGGCACCACAGCAAGTCAGTCTGTGCTGCAGAATCAAACCGCCTCTCATTGGTTCCCTTTCCTAATGGGAAAGCACCTTGGGCAACACACCAAGTACAGAAAGGAAGACAAATCCCAAGCCTCTGCACATTCCTGACGTTATGACACATTCCAGTTTACACAGTGATTCTAGCTCTGTCTCTACCTTTCTGCACCACAGACCCACACCCGCACAAGGAAGCACACCATGAATTCCTGTTCTACACCACTCCTTGAACAGTGTCACTTTACTAACCTGACCATGCTTCAGAGTGCCTACACGTGTTTTACACACAGGCACACCCATACACCTCTATCTACATGGACAGTCCTGCCCAACATGTGTATGTAAGCATAGTTCCCTCATACAACAACTCCTGTCCTTGATGCCCCATGATGTTTCACTGACCTCTACAACTTCTACCACAGCTTTCTTCACAGCAGCTCCTGCTCAACCTGGGGCTGCAGAGGCACTGCATCCTGAAGGAGTACACACTGAACACACACACACACACAACTTGCACATCTCCAGTTGGCAATGGGTAGTGGCCACACTGAGATTTTGGATCCTTCTCCCACTCTTTTAGAGACTTAGCAGCTGGTGAACAGATCCTTATGGGGTTCCTCCTCCAAACTGAGGACCTGCTAGAAGGAAAAGAACCAGGAAGTTCACAACTCCTTTGGAGCCACTCAGTGTCACAGGGATGTCATGTGCTGGACAAATGTGTAAGTGGTTTAAAGCTTTAATTGTATAAAAGAAGCAAACACCCAGACATTCGTTAAGAAGTACATTAAAAAAAAAAAATGCAGTTTTGCCTGCAATTACCTTCCAGGCCACATGTGTACCACAAACAGGAAATAGTCAATGAGAAGCATTTTGGAGCCTTTTTCTCCCCTCTTTCTTTTAAATAATATACCCAAAATTTAACTTTCTTTCTTTCTTTCTCTTGAAAGTCTTCTTACCTCAAACACCTGGATCTGACTTCCTGCTCAGGAGAAATTAATGCAAAATCCATTTACAGCTGGCAAAGAGCAACAATGAAATAAACTTACAATAAACTGGGCAGGCAGTTTCAAAAGTTGACTCAAAAGTGGAAAGCCTGATAGAAAAAGAAAGGAGGCAGGGACGTGGCAGGACAAAGGACAACATCAAGCCACCTTCAGAGAGATAGCCCTGCAGTACACCAACGCTGAAGGACTGAGTTAGACCAGAAACAGTCAATAAGGATACCATAAAGTATATCCTCCTACACGGCGGGGCGCAGTCACGAGTACAATTCACCCAGTTTAACAAGATGACAGATACCAGGGTACAGAGGTTAAACTGGATGCAGTCTTCAGCTCGCACCTGCGCGACATTCCCACTCCTACAGCTGGCAATAAAGCGGAAAACTCGCAGTGCAGCACTGGCCACGGCAAGTAATGCACTGAAAGCAGAAAGCCACACAGCTCCGGAGTAGCTTCTGAAGCTTTCCTAAAGTTCTTTTCCTGGCCAGCTGCTGTAAAGTTGGGTCATTCAACAGTGACGACATTCACTCAGCGGCTCATTGCCTACACATTGAGGGGGGGAGAGAAGAGGGAGGGCAGAGGGAGGGCTCCTCATCAGAAACATAGCCTGAGGAACCTCCGTCAGCGCAGATCCTTCAAAGCAGTCTCCTCCGGCATGTGAATCCACACTATTTATCATTAAGAGACGACCAGCCTCCAGTCGCAACACAGTCTCCGCACTGCAGATTACTACTCAGGCTACTAAGAAAAGAACGGAAGTGAGGACAGTTTTCCTGCTGAAGATGGACAAGCTCCCTAACATTCACACTTTCAAAAGGCACACAAACATCACCCTGCCGTACGCACGCCTCCTCTGAAGACAGTCACTAACCCGCTGAAGCCGGGACTCTCGGTCACAACGGAGAAACAGAGGAGAAGCAGCCTCCCGCTGACAGCGCCTGGCCCTTGACACTGCCTCTCCCCGACAAGCCCGGCGGGGCTCCGCTCTTTCCTTACCACCACCTCAACCCCAGGGCTTGCAGACACCAGCCAAAGCCTCTTCCCCAATCGCCGCCACGGACCGGGCCGGGCCGGACCGGGCCGAGCAGCTCCGCGCCGCTGCAAAGCGAGGGCGCAGCAGCCCTGCCCATGCTCCAACTAAGCGGGCGCGCAGCCCCGCCCGCTCCCAAGTGACTCCAACTGCCCGTTCCGCCCGGCAGCGCCCGTTACGCATGCGCGCAGCCACCACCCCCGTGGGCTGCCTCGGGGGGGCGCTGCGCTGAGGCGCAGGCGGACATCTTGGTGCTGTTCCAGCTGCTGCCCGTGGTGAGGGGGCCTGGCTGTATGCCCGTGTGGCCTCGCTTCACTGCGTGTCCTTCCTCTGGCGCCGGTGAGACCTCACTGGGTTGGAAGGGACGCCCAACGGCAACTAATCCAACTCCCCTGCAGTGAGAAGGGACGTCCTCCATTAGATAGGTTGCCCAGAGCCCCGTAGAGCCTGACCTTGAACATCTCCATGGATGGGACCTCAACTCCCTTCCCTGGCAACCTGTTCCAGTGTTCCACCACCCTCAAGGTACAGAACTGCCTTCTGATGTCCGACCCAAATAGACTGTTCTCTAACTTCAAAATGTTGCCTCTCATCCTATCACTACAGCCCTTTGCAACCAGTCCCTTTCCAGCTTTCTTGTAGAATCACAGAATTGTTTTGGTTGGAAAAATCCTTTAAGACCATCCAGTCTAAGCATTAAGCAAATGGTTGGACTTGATGAGCTTATGAGGTCTTTTTCAGAAAAAAAAAAAAAAAAAAAAAAAAATTTTATGGTCTTAATT